>APFE031086554.1:0-18781 GCA_000404065.3 Pinus taeda | reverse complement strand
TATATATATATATCGTGTGGCGCACTGAGGCACTCAAAAAATAGAATGTACATGTCTGGATAGAGTCTGTGTTCTCCACACATCTGAGACACATGTCTCTCAAAAAATATATATGCAGAAAATAAAACCTAGGAGTCTAAGCACGATGGTGCTCATGATAGCACATCACCGCTCGCACCAATCGTCTCAACAGACGATGGACGCGAGTTGGCACCCCTACTGTATGCCTCTGGTAAGCGAAAGGAACATCTGCCAATCTGGCATAACCAGAAATCCCTTGGGCAAGCCCCTCGAGATTCTGTATCAACTCCTCCCCCACGACACCTCCTGCCTGTGGGTCGGCTGCGTGTTGGCCTCTTCGTGCTGTAGGGGATAGCCCGGCTGGTCGCTCTGGGCCCACATCTGCATATACATGTAATCATCATTAGAACATGCATGTATTAAAAAAGACAAAAAAAAATCAAAAACATCAAAATCAAGGAGTACATACCTAGCTCCTCCTCCCATTCCTCCCCCTCTGGTAGTGGAAGGTCTGGGTCTCCCATGAAACTAGTCCCTGCATACGGCTAATCCTAGATCACGATTATCTACCGTCGGAGCCATATGAAGAACTCGGGATGCCACGACATCTCCTCGCCTCCTCCTCCTCTGGGCATCAATGTTGCCCAGCGAGCCATTCTAGGCTCTTGTGGCAATGGATCTGCCACCACAGCTCTCTGAATTTGGAAGAGTGGTATTCGTTCCAGGAAGAACAATACCACGATCGAGCCGTATGCAGACTGTTTCGTCTCCGCTCGCTTGCAATTGGTGAGCTGCCTCTTAATGCTAGTAGTCACCGTTGCAGCCCAGTTAAAGATGGTCGGACTGAGGCATTCAGTCGCTAGGATCAGGTGGTTCTTGCTGGCCTCATGGGGCGCTTGTACCCCAGCTGCGCGTGTGATGGTGAAGAGGATGGCTTTCAGAGTCAAATCCTGGATGGTTTTGATTAACACCTTAGCACTCCGCTGCCCGAATTGTGCTTCCGAGCACACTCGAGCTTTCACTTCACCAACCTTCTCCCCAGAAGGTCTACTACCTGTCAGAATAGGGACTGCCCCTCTCCGTGACAATCCTGTGATGAAGTAAACATCGGAGACCTCGAGCTCTAAGGTCTGATTCCGCAGACGAAACACTTGGTCGTCTACGTCCCAAGAATCAAAGATAAACTGCAACAACTCAGGTTGTGACCGCATGTATGATGTGAGGAAGAATTTCTTAAGGCCACAATCCCTTAGGGCGTTCATGCACCCTTCATCCTCAATGGTTGAAGCATCCACAATATCATGTTCTCGCTCTTTCCATACTGCCACCATTTTGACCTGTTTCCTGCACCCACAAGGACAAATTTGCCTTCATTAGGACATTGGACAAATTCTAATCTAGAAAAAATTTAAGTTGAACGGGTAAAAACATGTAAAAAGTTGGGTCGCGCGGTTAGCGCGATTGTTCTTAAAACAGTCGCGCTAATGGCGCAGCTCCCTTGGGTTTTTCACCCCATTAGCGCGGGTCCGCGCCGGATACCCGCGCCAATGGGGCGAAGCCCTAATTTTGCAATTCCCCCTTGCTGGAGCCCAATCAGGAACTAAATGAATTAAAAATGGTATGAAAATGGAGCTAAGGGAAGCGCCTCTTACCTGGAACTGACGAGGTCGCGAATGGTCGCACGGATTGGTCGTAATCGCCGCCTGAAGTTTGCCTCCCAAATGGACCCTTTTCACTCCTCAAGAGGTAAAATGGTAAAAGTAATTTTAATTTTACATTTTCACCCTATTCATAAGCTTTTTAACTCATTTTTGGTTTAAAAAGGTTATCTCTGAATATTTTAATGTATTTTTGGTCGAAAATGGATTTTACGTTTACTTCTTGTGCAGCGACAGGTCTTTTGCGCAGCTTCGACGGTGAAACGAGTTGTATTTTATACTTTTTCGGACTCGGTAAATACACGAAAAAGTCACTATGGAGTCATCTTTTAGCTCTTTTCTGACTCGCTAAACGTGAAAAGATCGCCAAGTTATTCTTCTTGACTCATTAAACGTAAATGAGAGGCAGTCGTTTTTAAACTCTTTTTCCGACCGTATAAAGAATGAAAAGATCGTCGGACCCTTGTCGTTCCAGGTTCGTTAATGGAAACGAAACGACTTGATATCGTTCGCTTTTTTACTTTTTCGGATCAATGTCACTATTTATGAAAAGTACTCCTCGGTCGTAATGATCGGGCGGTTCTTTCGAGCATCGTTTTATACTTTTTTGGGCTCGAGAGACACAACTTTACGAAAAAGGAACACCCCTGAGTTTTCTTTTCGTCTGTCTTTTCAAACCTCTGAAAACATGAAAAGACGCCGAGGTCTTCCTTTTGTCAGACTCGTTAAAACTTAATGACATCGGATTCCATCGAAATGACACTCCTCAAGCATATGCTATCCCCGTCAAGCTTGTCATCCAAAAATAACCTGGGTACTCGCCAGAAATGGTGGGGGAAATAAAGGAATCATAATCGTCGTCATCGGCAGTATGTCGCTCTTGAACATGGCACTTTTTGCATTCGTGTCTGGGTGGGGACATCTCATCTCGTTTCACATTTTCCTCCATGGGTTTGGGTTATCCTATTTGACCATTCATCTGCTCATCGTCTTGTTATCATGACCCCTGATCATTTGACCTCAAATACTGCCAAATCCGTCATTGTGCCGCCGATATGTTCAAGAGAAGTCGGCCTCTGCAAGAATACTCAACCTCCCTCCGATATCTCACACAAAACAGATTATCTCTTTCCGTCTCGTGTCGATGATGTGGGAAACATTATGGCCCACCTTCGATCAAGATCACTTCCTGTCGACTTCAGCTCATTATCCAGGAAGGTGACCTAGAGACTCCTTCAGTACCTTGAGCCTCATGCCTCAATGGCAGGTTCTTCGTGTTCGACGCGAGGTTTTCATCATTGGCCTCCGATCGGATGATTCTACGGGTGTTCGACACCGGCTCATTGATTCACTCGTCGTGGATTGTACCTATAGTACCTTGAGGACCATCGTCATTATTGGTGGTACCTTTCACGTCTGTTAATAGTTTTCATCATTGACTGGAAATCAGACGATGTTCATGCATGTTCGACTTCGACTCCTATATTCACATGCTTGAACTTGTACTGTGTTCGGGTCTAGTTGGAGCGCAAGACCCCGGATTGTGCATATTTAAATCCGGGTTGCATTTTGTGGATTTTTGTAATCATTACATGACCCATTCATTGGATGGTTGCGACCATACCTGAGTCCATTTATCGATCCTCATCGGATGGCTGAGTCCATACCTGGGATCCAGTTTTATACTCTGTTACGAATGGCTGCGCCCATACCACATATATATCATGTACTTGAGATATCAGTTGTACTTCTTTTCGCAGGTTCTCTGACGGCAGTGCTTCAGTCACACATGTTCTTGTAAAGCACTTCACCCCTCTCTTTCTCAGGCATCATGCTTTAGGGGCACCTGTTACACAGTAATTTGTCACCGTTTGTCACCGTCCCTGTTACACCTCCCCCGTATCTTGGAGGACCCATTCCGGGACTTGTGAGAAGTGACAAGGCTTGAGACCACTTGCATTATTCACCTCTAAACATGAGCTTCATATGCCCTTAAGACATCTCCTGCTCATTGCCCTTAAAAATAGCCCTTTTTGCATTAGCGCTGGTGCCCTGTGTTATGCCCGCGCCAATGGGGAAAATCCTATTGAAAGGGCGCGCCATTAGCGCTCTGTCCCAGAGTCGCAATCGCGCCAACCATTTTGGGCAAAGTTTTCAACTACTCAAACCTCCGAAGGTTCTGTCCAACTCATTCACCAAACTGATACCAAGTTGAGTGAGGATGGTTTGGCTTCGAATCTCCTTGGATGGAAAGTAGTTTGCCACCATTCCATGGAAGTTTCCAA
Organism: Pinus taeda; assembly: GCA_000404065.3. NCBI lineage: Eukaryota > Viridiplantae > Streptophyta > Pinopsida > Pinales > Pinaceae > Pinus > Pinus taeda. The sequence goes on along the minus strand of APFE031086554.1, from coordinate 14,817 downwards.
GTGATGAAGCCAAATCCATTATTGTGGGGGATTGACCTTATCTCTTCCTTTTCCTCTATAAAAGCTTGTTCTCATGGCTTGAGCAAGCTAGTTCTATTTCGGGTTCTGATAGTTCTGACTCTTGTGGAAATACTTGTGCTGAAAGGAAGATATCAAAAGATTGGAGTTGCAAGAAGCCTTCTTTGTATCCATAAGGCTTTACCTAAGTAAGGAGACCTTGTCATTAAAGAGAGAGAGAGCTTGTCCCTCACCCCTTCAAGCTTTTGCAAGACTTGTGTAGCTGAGCACCCAGCCAAAGGAGGATTGGACGTCAGGACACTGGTTGTATTCTCCTTTGTTGAATTATTAATAATAGATGACTATCATTATGGTTCCATTCTCGTTGTACTTGTAATGGTTGATGTTCAATTATATCCTTCCTGACTGATGTATAATTGCATATATTAGATTTCACGCTTGTGTTTGTGTTGTTCTCTTTGTGTGTAGGTGTCCATTCACGTGGATAGTGGAGGATCGTGACCGGCCAAGGCAAAGGAACGTGAGCGACGTCTCTTCTAAAAACTAAAGCGTTGGATCTCAAGTAGGTCTTCATCACCTACCTTTTATTTGAAATTAGGAACTTGCGTGATAGCATTGTTTGATTGTTGCTAGACCCATTCTGGGCTAGTAGGGATTGCCTCTATCCGTAGAGGGGATTTACCTCTCCAACACTTCCTAATGATAAGGACAATCCCATGAATGAAGTGGATGGTCTTATCTACTCCTCCTACCTCTATATAAGCTTGTTCTTTCCCCTTTGACAAGCTAGTTAGTAATTCTACTTTTCAAGCTCCCAAATCTAAGTCCCAAAGTCTGAGAATTGCTAAGCTCATCTTGCAAGAGGCCTTGTTCATCCCTATGAGGCTAAAACTTTGAGGAGGAGATCCATGTCCAAGTAATCAAGGAGAGAGAGGCTTCTTCCCATCCCTTACAAGCTTTGCAAGGCATGTGTTGCTGATTCACCCAGCCAAAGGAGGATTTTACGTCAGAACTTGGTTGTATTCTCTTTTGTTTATGAATAATAAGAGACGACTATCATTATGGTTCCACTCATATGTCTTTATTATGATGTTTGAGTTGTATCCTTTCTAATGATACATAGTTGCATTTCTGGGATTTTATGCTTGTATTTGTCTTGTTCTTTGCATGTGCAGGTGTCTATTCACGAGGATCATGAGGATTGTGACTAGCTGAAGCGAAAGAACGGAAGCAACGACCCTTCTACGAATATAAGCGTTGGATTCGAGGTAGGCTCTCGTTATCGGCCTTTACTTTGCAATTAGGAACCTGCGTGTTAGCGTTGTTTGATTGTTGCTATACCTCATTTAGGCTAGTGGGATCGCCTTTGTCCGCAGAGGGGATTTACCTACACAGCAATTTGGCGACTCCGCTGGGGAGGTTGGTTGTTGCCTTATTTGTTTATCTTGTCTTGTTGTTTGATTTGTAAACTTTAGACGGAGCCTGAAGTTTGGCCAGATAGCCTTCGAAACGCTATTGCTTTGCATTAGCGAAGTAGATCAACCCTACTTCAGTCCATCTCCGGTTTGGTTTGCAAACTGAACGACTTGGGACTAGCCTTGTTCCTTGATTGTTTTTGTGGTTTCCCCCGCTTGTTTTGCTTTCTGGGTTGGAGACCTATGTTGTTTTTGCCTCTTGAGAGTACTTAGGTATTACTGGTTTAGCCTTGGCTCTTTTGTTTTTTATTTTTCCATAGCAAACTCGACTGGCGCTACTTTATACCGTGACAGTCACGCTAGTTGGCGCATGTTGCACACTTACAACCCGTGCCAATCCCTGAAAGGCACTAGTTGCAGATTGACAGTCGCGCCAGGTGTGTAAACTTTTGAAGTTTGCTTGGTTCTCAACTTTTTGAGCTTTGGTTTTATCCTAAGTACCTTTATTAGACTACTGGAGTGTCTTGGAGGGTGATTTGACTGGTTTCGATCGCTACCCTTCGAGTGTTTGCTTTTTTCTATCGATTTCGCATTCCTAGCCCTAGGGCATCTAGTGGCCTTGTGAATCGAGCCTTCTTAAGGAGTTTTGATCTTTTTATTGTCCAGTCGACTCTCTTGTTTACTCCCTTACACTTGTTTGGTAGTCCTGAATCATTTCGTTGCGTTATTTAGGTGACTTGCTTCGTCTTCACTTGAATTCCGCTTCGTCTCACTTTGAGCCCAGATCACACGGCTCATTGTTGTCTTTGGGACCTTTTTGATTCTTTGGACGTTTGATTTGTGTTTTGAGGAACTGAACGTGTGTGTATTGGTTAGAATTTGTTAGTGTTATTTCTCAAAAGCTCTTTAGTGCATTTTTCCATTATTGAAAAAGAAAATCTCTTTTGCTTTGAAACAGTTAATGAAAGTTAGGACTTTTCATTTCGATTAGTGGATTAGTGATCTTAAAGAAAGGTTTATTGATTTGCATTAGCTGTATTAGGGAAACTCTTTGTTGATTGTGATCGTTTCTTTTGTATGAAAGCTCTCTAACTCTTTTGTAATTAGCATTCATCGAATGGAATGACATGTTTTGGCATATAGATTGCATTTAGGGATTTTGAGAAATTACATACAGTAGGACCTGAAAACCGAAACTTAACTAAAGATCAACTTTAAAATAAATCAAATGAACTTAAAAACGCATTGGAACATAATGCTCACATTCTAGAGGTCTAGGCTACAGACGTGCTCTGGCGTCATTAAACCTAGTCACTTTTGTTCTCACATTAAGGTTGGGTGATTCCTCCTTGTGTGATTCAACTGTGGTCTAGTACGGACTTGTGCTCCCACGTACCGTCGCGTATATATGGGGAGACCCACTAGGTTATCATCTTTGATCCATAGGAAGCCGTGTCTATCGCCTTATAGCCCATAACGCACCGAACACAGCATTCGGGAAGATTGACTGTCGTACGGAAAGTCCTTGGTTTTCATATGATTGCTAAGGTGTATATGCAGTTTTACGGATTGTCTGGTAAACCCCTTGCCTAGTTTCTCCAGAGCAGTCACTTTTTGATCCTTTTTGGACTCCTTAAAAGAAAAGGCTCACTTGAGCATTTGTCACTTCGGGCTCACTAAATATTCGAAGGCCACTAGAGTCACCTTTTGTCCTTTTCTCGACTCTTAAAACATGAAAAGGTCAAGTTGTATCCTAATGTCTTAAAAATTTATTCGACCACGATTACATTTACCTTGTTAGATCTTATGTGCGTTAGTTTTGAGTAGGGTCTTTTATCGTTAGCTTGTCTAGGATTTTTGTTTGATTCGATCATCCTGGCGGATCCATTGATCCCATCTCTCATCCCGAGTGACCAAGGGTCTCCTTCTTCTGTTGCTCTTAAGACACCGGTTTGTGGTGACACTTTCCCTGTTATTCCAAGTGTCCAACCGTTGAACTCTCGTGCTCCAGAGGATGAGCTTTACGATTTGTTTTGGAACCCTGTTTGGGAGCCTTCCGAAGAGGATTTTCCCTCTACTCCTACTGGTGTTTTGACCCCGATGGCTTCTTCTGATATGGAAGACACATCTCCTGTATCGAGTGGAACACTTGTTGTGTCAAGTATTGTGACTCCTATCTCGGTCATATCTACACCCTACACTGTTACACCTTTCGGTGTTACAGTGCCTGCGCGCTATAGATCTCTGAGGGATGCGATGGGCTCTGGGAGTTCCTCTTCTATGTGGGATAATAACATCTTTCCCACTACGGGACCTTTTGTTTCCCAAGTTCACCATACCGCTGTCACGTCAGCTCTGACCAATCTAACCGTTTGTGTCGCATCATCAACTCCGATTGCTAGTGCCGTTACGGCATCTTCCGTTGTAACTACTGTTGTCGGCCCATCCTGTGGTCTGGTACGTAGTGGTCAATCGGCACATGCTGCCAGAGTTGTTCATCCTGCAACCAGTGCCCCGCCTTCTTCTGATGCCATTTCAGCAAGGGGGCATATTCTCAATACTTGCATGCTGTCCAAAATCCAGGTGCACAAGGCCCCTATTATGACCCTATAGGTCATCATTTGTATACCTCCTTGCTAGCTCAACCCGCGGTTGAGTCTTCAATTCTGTTGAATGTGGCTTGGGGTACCACTAGTTACGATGGTGGCCAATTCCGTCCGGATCAAGGGCAGCCATATCAAGGACCATCATACCAAGGTTAGCCATCCTACACACAGCCTAATTATGGGCAGCAGTATTATGGCCAAACCTATCCAGGGCAACTTGGAGGCTCGCAAGGACAACCCTCCCAGCGACAACCTTCGGCCTCTGGTGGTCCGTCCTTTACCTATCTTGGGCAACCTTCTGGAAACCCGGGACAACCTTATGCTCAACAAGGACAACCTGGGGTCCAGCAGGGATACCCTTCGGGTCAACCCTACGGGAATTTGGGACAACCTTACGCGCAACAAGGACAACCTGGAACCCAGCAAGGGTACCCTTATGGGCAGGGTGGCCAGCCTTACATGCAGCAAGGCCAGCCCACTGCTCAGCCTAGTCAGCCATCTGGTCTGCAAGGACAACCTTCGTTTGCGCAAGGACAACCAAACACCCAGCAAGTTCAACCTTCTGGGCAAGTAGGTCCGTCTCAGATCCAACTAGGACAACCTTCCAGCCAGGTGGCCCAACCTCAGTCTTCGCAAGAATATCTTTCTGGGCCTGCTCAACCAGGCATGTAGATGGTTCCTGCTTCTCAAGCTCAGCCCGGTTACTAGCCCCAGAATCAAACTGGTCTCTAGCCGCAAGGTGGGTATCAATCCCAACCTTCTTATCAAACGCAACCTGGTTCCCAAGCTCAATATGGAGCCCAGCAACCGTATGGATACCAGCAACCCCAGGGGCAAAATCAATTTGCCCCGTATCAAAATTATCAACAGCCGCAGGCCACCCCTTATCAAAATTACCAGCAACCTAATGTTGCTCCTGCAGGTCAGTATGGTAACCAATGGGGCGCTGGGGGGCAGAGCCAGAATCAACCATCCGGTTATGGATATAACCCTTATGGACAGAGTGCCTATGGACAAGGTCCTTTTGGACCTGGTCCATCCGGACAAGGTCCATGGGGGCAACCAGCAACTGGATGGAACTCTGGCCCTACCTCATATGCGCAGATGTCCTTCAACCCACAGCTACCATTTCTAGCAACGTTGGAACTGCCCGATGTGTCGAAGTTAACTAATGATCCTATTTTGCATAATCCACAATGGCCACCAGTTCCAACTAAGATACCTGGTGATTGTCCCAAATTTGACGGCAAAGCTGGAGAGGATCCTCAAGCCCATGTAATGACTTATCACCTTTGGTGTTCGTCAAATTCATGGCTTGATGATTCGGTTCGGCTTCACCTGTTTCAAATGACTCTCACCGGCTCCGTTACTAAATGGTACATTGAATTGACTCGTGGGTCTTTTCAAGATTTCAATTCATTGGAAATGGCATTCCTCGCTCATTTTCAGTTACCCATTCGGTACGAAACAGGGACCCATCTCCTTACGTCTCTCAAGCAGGACACGGCTACGCACATCTCTGATCATAGACATGAATGGAGAAGGCATCGTCGGTTGATCAAGTTTTGGATTCCTGATTGACTCCTCACCGATTGGTTCACAACCTCCTTTGTCCTTAAGATCGCATGGGACATTGCTATGGGAGCTTGTGTGACTGAAGAGCAAGATATCGCACGTCCCCAGTACCTTGACTTAGTTTATTCTCAGTCAGGTACTTTATATGAGTATTTGCCTGATGCCCCGAGACCCGGTACATCCAAGGCTCCACCAAAGCCATCTGTTGATGGAGTTATTGGCTCTGTAAATCCGTCGTCCAAAAAATCATCCTCGAACCCTGGGAAGCAAAAATCGAATGCTTCTAATGAAAACACTTCTCAGGGTGGTTCAAATTCTGGAAGTACTTCCGAGGTTAACGTCGTCCAGTCCACCACGGCGACTAAGGCCTCGAAAGGAAAGAAAAAGGGGAAAGCAAAGAATAAGTTTGAGCAACCTAAACATGATTCCTCCAAACCTCCATCCGAGGAAGGAGCCAAGCGCAAACCCAAGTATCCTTGTCTCATTTGTGATGAGGATCACTACACCAAACACTGCCTAAGGTGGTCCGAGGTTAGTCATTTGTTGAAAGGTGCCCCTGGGATTCCTACGGTTCTGAAAGAACCTTTCCCCTCTCAACAGACTCAAATGGTGGATGATCCATCTTTGTCTTCTCCCTTTGGTTCCCAAGTCTTCATGGCTGGATCCATTCTCGTTCATGTAATGACTCGAACAAAGGAGTATTCGTCGTCCGCAGGGAAGGAGCCTGAGAATCCCTCAAGTGCTCCTTCGTCCAGCTCTGGTCCGCTCCATATCGAGAGACCAAGTACTGAGACGACCATTCGACCCCCTCCCAAAGGAGTACTTAGGAGATCATCTTACAACCCAAATGCTCGTGCTGCCCAGCACTGTAGCATAGTTGAGGACTTAGCGCAGGCCCCGTAGGCTATGTCCGCCTTAGAGATTCTCCAGAGCTGCCCCCCTCAGAGGAAGTCCATGCTATCGGCCATCGATGGCATCAACCCGGCAGATTCAAATTTGATCACCTTTGATCTCGAGAGCCATGTCTCGAGGCTGCCTCATCAGATCGCCTTTCTCATACAAGTCATCATCAATTCGAAAACGATCCATCGTACAGTTATTGATGAAGGCGCGTCAACCTGCATCATGTCTATTGCTTGTTGGAAAGCGATCGGGTCTCCGACTCTGAGCCAGTCTCCCACGACGTTGGAAGCCTTTGATGGGAGAGAATCTCATCCCTATGGTATTCTTCAACGATTGCCGATTACTTTAGAAGGGAAAACTGTTGAAGTAGAAGTTGAGGTTGTTGACGCAAATCTTACTTACAACCTCCTTCTGGGCCGGAGTTGGACGTATGCCATGCGCGTCGTGGCTTCATCCCTCTTCCGCGTCATTTGTTTCCCTCACTAGGGGAAAATTGTCACGGTAGACCAGCTCTCCTTCTTCGCTTCTTCTTCTGAAGGCAATGTGCCTTTCGTGGAGCATACCTCCATCCCTTTCGGGAGTGTGGGAGTTGGGCTCTTCAAAGATCCCGCCCTCATGGGTGTCTTCTCACTCCCACCTCCCAACCTCGCCTCCATCAGTATGATTTCGGTTCGTTCTGATCCCTGGGTTCTTCCCCCCATCGACCAGATAGAATTGTGGGGCGAGGAGATGTCGTTGAGTCCCGCCGAGCTCAACTACATTGAAATCGTTGTTGTATCGGCTCCTCCTGCTGAATCTGCTTCTTTAAGCAGAGCTCTTGACTCATGCGACCATTCCCCTTGGCTTGGAGAATGTGCCTCCTCGAATCCATTAAAGGAAATATTTCCTTCCGACGAAGCCATCATGGAGACCATGTCTCTCGAGGAACCTCCATGGTTCAATCTTCATCACCGTTCCTCGTTTCTCCCTACCCTTCAGGAAACGTTGGCTTGTCTCGAGCGGTTTGCTCTGTGTCTCCCTTCACAACCTCTTCAGACGCCTATTCAGGTCTATCAAGTATTGTCTGAAGGGAATTTGGGAAACATTACGCAGACCCAACCGATCGACATCTCTGTCAAACCAGGGATTGTCGAGAACATCTATATAGGAGTCACTTGCACTCCTAAGGAAATTCAAATCTATATAGCTCTTTTTCGCGAGTTTTGTGACGTCTTTGCATGGTCTTATGAAGAGATGCCCGACATTGATCCAAATATCGTAGTGCATGAGATACCGACGTATCCAAGAGCTAAACATGTTCGTCAACATTTACGCCCTGTGCACCCCCGCAAGGCTGCAGCTATCAAAGCGGAAGTTGAAAAACTTCTTAAAGTCGGTTTCATTTACCCTATCCCACTCACAGATTGGGTCTCTAACATTGTCCCTGTGGATAAGAAGCAGGGTACTATTCGCATCTGTGTCGATTATCGCGATATTAACCGAGCTTGCCCGAAAGATAACTACCCCACACCTTTCATTGACCAGCTCATTGATGAGTGTGCTAGGAGTGAGATATATTCGTTTATGGATGGCTTTTCTGGCTACAACCAGATTAATATCACTCCCACTGATCAACACAAGACGGCCTTTATCTATCCATGGGGTACTTTCGCTTACAAAAAGCTCCCTTTCGGTCTCAAGAATGCCGGTGCCACTTTTCAACGTGCAATGTCTTACGCCTTTCAGGATATCCGGCACATCGTACAGCCTTATCTGGATGACCTTCCCGCTCATTCGACTAAGCGCCAAGACCACCCGTCACATCTCTGCGAGATTTTTCTCCGCTGTCGACACTACAATATCCGACTTAATCCGCATAAATGTGTCTTCTGCGTAGAATCTGGTCGACTTCTCGGGTTTATCGTCTCCTGAGAGGGCATCTGCTTGGATCCCCTTGAAGTTGAAGCCATTTTGAATCTTCCTCCCCCTGCTTCTTTGCGTCAATTGCAGAGTTCACAGGGTAAAGCAAATTTCTTACGACGATTTATCCCGAATTATGCCGAGGTGGCAAAAGGTTTGACGCGGTTACTCAAGCGCGACACCCCGTTTCGATGGGATGTTATAGCTGAGGAGTCTTTTGCACATCTTAAAACTCTTTTGGTTTCTGCTCCTTTGTTGCGGCCTCCGAATTATCATCACGATTACACGTTGTATCTGGCCGCTGCTGACACCACCATCGGTATGGTTCTGGTTCAGGATGACGATGATGGCACTGAACACATTATCTATTACCTTAGCCGCAATTTGTTAGATACGGAATCTCAATATGCTTATGTTGAGAAGTTGGCCCTCGCTACTGTTTGCGTTGTTCAACGCTTCCGTCATTACATCTTGTTGCATACCACGACAATGATCTCCGATTACAACCATATGACCTACATTTTGTCACGCCAGTTGCTGGGGGGCAAATAATCGAAGTGGATAGTCATCCTCCAAGAGTTTGACTTGGAATTTACTGCTGCCAAGTCTAAGAAATCACTTGTCTTCACTGAGCTGTTGTGTTCTTTGCCATCCACTGCTGCCTCCTCTCAGTTAGAGGATTCCATCCCAGACAAAACTTTCTTCCTCATTAGCACCCTCGATCCCTGGTACAGGGATATTATTGTCTACTTGCAGACGTCCTCCTTCCATTCCGAGACCTCTAAGGATGCTCGCCGATGGATCTGACATCAAGCCCAACCATATCGCATCATTGGGGACACCCTGTACCATCTCGGTGTTGATTCTGTTCTTCGTTGATGTTTGACTTTCGAAGAAGCAGAGAGAGTTATGAATGACTGCCACTCTGGTGCATGTGGCGGTCACATGTCTGGATATGCCACCGCACAGAAAATCCTCCGTGCCAGCTATTTCTGGCCCTCTATTTTCAAGGACTGCATTCTTGTTGTCTGTTCGTGTCATGAGTGCCAGATTTACCAACGGAAGATCCGTGCACCCCCTGCTCCACTGCACCCCGTTGTAACCGTCGGCCCTTTTGCCGAATGGGGCCTCGATTATGTGACCTGTAACCCTCACTCGGCCGGGGGGCATGGGTACATCATCGTTGCTGTTTATTATTTCATGAAATGGGCCGAGGCGATGCCTACATTGTCAGAAGACAGTCACACTGCGGTGCAATTTTTGTTCAATCATGTTATCCCGTGGTTCGGAGTACCCAAAGCCATCATCACTGATCATGGAAAGCATTTTCATAATCACATGATGACCGAGTTAACAACCCAGTTGAGCCTTAGGTATGATAGTTCAACCCCGTACTATCCTCATGCAAACGGTCAAGTGGAAGCCGTGAAAAAGGTTTTGGTCACGATGCTTCAAAGAACTGTTGGCATGCATAAGTCCAATTGGCATTTGATGTTGTTCTCTGCTTTGTGGGCCTACTGTACCTCCGTGAAGGATGCCACCGATTTCACTCCTTTTCAGTTAGTTTACGGACTGGAGGCGACTCTTCCTATTGAGTGTGAGATTCCTTCATTAAAGATAGTCGTCGAGTTGCTCCCTAATACTACTTCAGTAGAAGAGCGTCTTCTTTACTTAGAACGGCTGGATGAGACTCGTCGTCTAGCCTCCTTAGCTATTGAACCTCAGAAGAAGCGAGTGAAAACTCACTTCGACCATACTGTTAACCCCCCCTCTTTCATTGAGGGAGACTTAGTACTGCTCTATAATCAAGCTAACGATAAGTTGGGGGCAGGAAAACTCGACCCTATGTGGCACGGGCCCTACATTGTGAAAAAGGTTTTGCAAAAAGGCACCTATGAGCTTATTGATTATGAAGGCAATCCCCTGGATAGGCCCCGAAATGGGCTTTATCTCAAAAAATACTATGCATGAGTCCAGGCACTCTCTTTTTTCTACATACGTGTGCTTTCAGCAGTGTGTTGTGTGTGCATGTTTTTATATTTTTATCTTGGTATGTCGGCGTGATTGCCGCTTATTGTGTCTTTTGCTTCTTGAACAGATGTCTGGATCGCCTTACGTTGGTTTCCCTGATGGTGCTTCCCGCAGTACACACAACTTGTCATCTGCGGCATGGGTGATCTACGGTCCTCATGGCGAGTTAGTAGACATTCAAGGGGTTTGTCTAGGTTGTACAACGAACAATGTTGCTGAATATAGTGCTGTGATTGAATTATTAGCTGAGGCGATTAACCTCGGCATTCGCACATTGGTTGTGAACTTGGACTCTCAACTTGTAGTCCACCAACTCAATGGACGTTATTCCATCAAAGATCATCAGATTTTAAGGTTGTATTTACGTGTTAAGTTATTAGAAAGGGATTTTGATTTCATTACTTATCAACATATTCCAAGATGACTTAATACGTTAACCGATGCATTAGATAATTATGTGTTGGACAGACATTTGCATAACATGTGATTCCACATAACACAAGAAGCATAAAGTACAATAAACCATAAAACACATGTATATATATGTGTGTGTGTGTGTGTGTGTGTGTGTGTGTCCAAAATGTTTGCACCCCCTGCATCATCAAAAAATAATACATGTTTGCCTGAATACATCCGGAGACAACTCTCTCAAAAAATATGCATAAAAAGAAAAGCCTAGATATCTATTCTCGGTGGTGCTCATGGTAGCACGTCACCGCTCACACTAGACGCCTCAAGAGCCGGTGGATGCGAGTTGGCACCCCTACTGTGTGCCTCTGGTACGCTAGCGGAACATCCGCTAGCCGAGCATAATCTAGAATCCCTCGAGTGATAGCCTCGAGGTTCTGGATAAGCTCCCCTCGGTCACCGCCCTCCTCCTGAGGATCTGCTCCTGCTGCTACTGCTACTGGATGTCTCCTCGCAACAGAAGATAGGCCAGCTGGACACTCTGGGCCGACATCTACATATGCATTTAAAGGTCATTAGGACAAGCATGTACTAACAAAATAAAAAATCATAAAAATACAAAATAAAAAAATGAGGACGTACCAATCTCCTCATCCCAGTCCTCTGCATCCGGCAAGGGAAGGTCAGGATCTCCAGTGAAGTCTGTCCCCGCATACGGCCAGTCTTCCACCATGATCAGTTGGCGGCGAGGCCACCCGAAGAACTCCGGTCTGAAGGACATCTGCTGGCCGCCACCACCCCTCGGCGTCAATGCCGCCCATCGAGCCATCCTCGGCTCTCGAGGTGCTGGGTCTGCCACAAAGGCCCATTGGCCCTGGAAGCTTGGCACACATTCCAAGAAGAACGTCACCAAGATGGAACCATAACCGAACTGTTGCAGCTTGCCCTGTTTGGCCTTTGTCAGCTGCCACTTCATATTGGTCGTCACAGCTGACGCCCAATTGAAGATCGTTAGGCTAAGGCACTCTATCGCTAATAGCAAGTGGTTCGTAGCTTCATGGGGTGCTTGTGCCCCCGTAGCTCATGTAAAAGTGAATAACAATGCTCGCAGTGTCAAGTCCTGAACGGTGGGGATATCCACCTTCGAACTGCCCTGCGCATATTTTGCCTCCGGGCAAATTCGAGCCTTCACCTCATCCATCTTCTCTCCAGATGGCCTGCTCCCAGTTAGTTGAGGCACCGGCCCTTGTCGCGACAATCCAGTCAAGAAGTAGACATCAGACACGTCTAACTCCAACACCTGATCTTGTATCCGATATACTTGTTCCTCTACATCCCACAAGTCGATCAAGTACTGTAGGAGCTCTGGATGAGCTCGTAAATAGGATAGCATGAAGAATTTTTTAAGCCCACACGCTCTGAGAGCTTCCATGCAATCCTCATCAGCTAGGGCCAATGTGTCCACTTGGTCATGTTCCCATTCCTTCCATGTCATCACCATTTTTGCGAATTACCATGCAAAAACAAGTCAAAATGATGCATTAGACTCTCATACAACTTGAAATTGCGGGAAAATGGGGTTTGAATTTGTGGAAATTGCCCAAAAAATGCGCGCGGCCGTTGGCACGACTGTTTCTAAAACAGTCGCGCCCATGGGCGCGCGCCCTATGGGAAACTTGCCCCATTGGCGTGGGTCCGTGCCCGAAACCCGCGCCAATGGGCGCAACCCCTAAAATTAAAATTCCCCCCATAGGAAATGCAAATGCAACAAAAAACAAGATTCAAATGGATGAAAATGAAGCTAAGGACAAGACCGGTTACCTAGCACTGACGACGCTCGAAATGGTCCACTGGATTGGCCGTAATCGCCAACTGAAGGTCGTACTCCAAAAAGCCCTAATGTCGCTCTCCAAAGGTAAAAAGTGAAAAGTAATTTTTATTTTACCATTTTCACCATTTTATAGCTTTTTGACCCTAAATAGGCTTTAAAAAGTTATTTTTATGAAAATTTTCATGGATATTTGTGTCGAAAATGGGTTTTACGCCGATTTTTTGTGCAGCAACAGGTGTTTATGGATCTTTCATGGCGAAACGAGTTGTATTTTATACTTTTTCGGACTCGGTAAATACACGAAAAAAGTTACTTTGGAGTCATCTTTTGCTCTTTTCTGACTCTCTAAACGTGAAAAGAATGCCGAGTTGGTCCTCTCGACTTGTTAAACGGACATGAGAGGCGGTCGTCTTTAAACTCTTTTCTGACCATTTAAAAAACGAAAAGATCGTCGGACCCTTGTCGTTTCCGATTCATTAATGGTCACGAAGCGACGTGATTTTGATCACTTTTTTACTTTTTTAGATCAGAGTCACTACTTATGAAAAGTACTCCTCGGTCGTAATGATCGGGCGGTTCTTTCGAGCATGGTTTTATACTTTTTAGGGCTCGAGAGACACAACTTAACGAAAAAGGACACCCCTGGAGTTTCCTTTTCGCTGTCTTTTCAAACTCTCTAAATATGAAAAGACGCCGAGTTCTTCCTTTGTCAAACTCGTTAAAAACTTAATGACATCGGATTCCGTCGAAATGACGCCTCTCATCCCCGTCAAGCTTGCCCTCCAAAAATAACCGGGGTGCTCGCCAGAAATGGTGGGGGAATAAAGGAACCGTTATCATCGTCGTATCGGTAGTATGTTGCTCTTGAACATGGCACTCGTCTGCATTTGTGTCTGCGTGGGGATATCTCATTTTGTTTCACACTTGCCTCCGTGGGTTTGGGTTATCCTGTTTGACCATTCGTCTGCTCATCGCCTTGTCACCACGACCCCTGATCATTTGATGTCAAATACTGCCAAGTCCATTGTCATGCCGCCGATATGTTCAAGAGAAGTTGACCTCTACAGAATACTCAACCTCCATCTGATACTTCACACAAAACATTTTATCCTTCTCTGTCTTGCGTCGATGATGTGGGAAACATTATGGCCCACCTTCGATCAAGGTCACTTCCTGTTGACTTCAGCTCATTATCCAGGAAGTTGACTTAGAGACTCCCTTCCGGTACCTTGGAGCATGCATGCCTCAATGGCAGGTTCTTCGTGTTCGACGTGAGGTTTTCATCATTGGCCTCCGATCGGATGATTCTACGGGTGTTTGACACCGGCTCACTGATTCGCACGTCGTGAATTGTACCTATAGTACCTTGAGGACCATTGTCATTATTGGTGGTACCTCTCGCTTCTATTAACAGTTTTCATCATTGACTGGTAATCAGACGATGTTCTCGCATGTTCGACTTCGACTCCTATATTCGCATGCTTGAACTTGTACTTTGTTTGGGTCGAGTTAGAGCGTAAGACCCTGGATTTTGTTTGTTAAACTCCAGGTTGCATTTTGTGGATTATTATAATCACTACATGACTCATTCACTAGATGGCTACGACCATGCCCGAGTCTATTAATCGATCCTTACTGGATGGTTGCGTCCATACCTGGGATCCATATTTTTATGTACTCTACTATGGATGGCTGCGACCATACCATGTACATCATGTATTTGAGCTATCAGTTGTACTTCGTGCAGGTTCTCCGGCGACCGTGTTTTCAGTCGACCATGTTCTTGTAAAGCACTTCACCCCTCTCTCTCTCGGGCTTCATGCTTTAGGGGGCATCTGTTGCACAGTATTTTGTCATCGTCCCTGTTACCCCTTCTCCTGTACATTGGAGGACCTATTCCGGGACCTGTGAGAAGTGACATAACTTGGAAACACCTGCATTGTATCCCTTAAAGTATGTACTCCATATGCCCTGAAGACACCTTCTGCAAAATACCCAAAAATATAGCCCTTTCTCCATTGGCACTGTTCCACAGTGTACCACTCACGCCAATGGGAGAAATCCTCCAAAGAGGGTGCGCCAGCTGGCGCTCTGTCTCAGAGTCGCACTAGCGCCAACCCAGTTGGGTAAA
>APFE031086553.1:0-33929 GCA_000404065.3 Pinus taeda | reverse complement strand
GCTCCTCGAACCATTTTGCAGGTATCCTTCTCGAACACTGTTTTTACACATGCATCATCCATCTTGCTTACAGAAATCAAATTTTTGGCTAATGCAGGAATATGTAGAACACCTGGAAGCGTTTTAACCCTTTCACCTTGCAACTTCAACTTTACTTTTCCGCGACCAATGCTTCTAGCCTTCCTATCATCCCCCAAGTAGACATCCCCACCATCATATTTCTCATACTCACAGAACCACTCTCTATGGGGAGTGAAGTGAAAGTATGCACCTGAGTCAATCAACCATGCCTCATGATCTACATGTGTACTTGAAGAAGCCAAGTAGACATCCCAACCTTCATCTGAGGTGGTTTTCACCTCTGCAGAAGGAGCCTCATCAGATCCATTTCCTTTGTCAAGAAATTTAGATTTACAGTCCCTTTTAAAGTGGCCTTGCTTTCCGCATTTCCAGCACACCACCTTTACAGGTTTTCCTAGAGATTTAGATCTCCCTCTAGATTTAGATCTCCCAATCGATGACTTATTTTTGTTTCTGTTATGGGATCATCCTCATACAGACAAGGCACCACCATTCTGGCTCTCCATATTTTTCTGTCTCATCTCCTCCATCAGCAAGGCTGAGACTATTTCATCAAACTGCAAAGCAGTTGCATTGCTACCTATTGCAATAATCAGACTATCCCACGATTCTGGTAGAGAACACAACAAACTGATGCACTTATCTTCATCTAAAATTTTAATATCAACAGATGCTAATTGACTCACCATAGTATTAAATGCATTCAGATGCTCTATCACCGAGTCTCCATCTTTCATCATCAGGTTATACAACTTTTTCCACAGGAACAGTTTATTCACCAGAGAATTAGATTGGTACAAAGTCCCTAACTTTTCCCACAAAGCCTTCATCGTAGCTTCCCTTGATACATTCAACAATACTGAATATGAGACACACAATTGTATTGTGCTCTTTACCTTCCGTTCCAACTTCTTCCATTCTTCATCAGAAACTCTCGTTGGTTTAGTACTCGGATCTACCACAATCCACTGATCTTTATCCACCAACAGATCCTCCATCTTGAGTTTCAATAACTCAAAACTCTGACCATTAAATTTTTCGATCTCTATCTTTCCACTACTCACCATCTTCTTTCACCACCAGAATTGATCTCACAGATCTCCCACTGAACAGGGTCTACCACAGGCCCGAGTGAAACACCTCAGCAAAAAAGGCATCCCCTTGAAGCCAAAAAAATTATGATACCAAATGTAGGTTTTAACCCGGTAGAGTAATTACTTGGATATGAATTCTAAAACACAGAAAATAAACAATGCGAGAGCATAACACTTAAAACACATATACATAGAGATTTTCCCCTGGATCCCAAAACCGGGATTACCAGCTTGATTTTTCACTATGTTCCTTTCAATGTTACAATCCATATTTATACATGTCGAAGCATCCAATACCATGGACCGAAAACCAACGCATCCAATTCCATGGACCAAAAACCATCACGTCCAAAAAATATGTGCGAAAATCATTCACAAAACCATAGGTCGGTCCGCCTAATCTAACATAGATTCCAAAACCAAAATTTTCTTGGGCGCTGCCCCGGACCCCATAAAGTTGGGTTATGGGTACGCCTCAAACCCCATGTGACCCCCCCTCTAACCCCATGGTTAACTACATGGGCTAGTTTTGGAAAGAATATAACACAACCCAACACGAGCAAGAAAGAACATCATCAAATGTGATAATCGCACTAAGAGGTAGGCCCTCTTAATTGGTTCTAACATAAGGAAATATTCCATAGAATGTATCAGTTGTGGATAGACCCATTATCAGGCTAAAGGAATTTGTTTGTGTCTGCACTTGTAATTTTACTTCACCACAGTGGGGGCCCACTCACACAGTGTGTTGAGCCCAACCACCCAAACACTAATAGAAAAGTCATACCTTGAGCCTCATTTGGTATTAAAATCATATTTTAAAGACAAGGAGGCCTGCCAAAACCATTTACTAGAGTAAATATACCTATTTCATCCTTTTCATAGACCTTTATAGATGAGGCTACATGACTTGTAGGTTTCTACTACAATATTGACACAGAGTGCTATAGGATCACTTGTGAGTGTTACGGGAAAGTCCAAAGAGATGCAAAGAGCCCAACTTTGAGAAACTTCATCAACCAAACCCTGAAATTCAAGGAGGAGCATCAAAAGGTAGGGTAAGTACATATTTTTCCTTGCCACCTTTTGACAAACACCTACAAAACCTTTCATTCTTTCAACAGTACATCCTATAGCCATTTCTGGAAGAAGTTTTGGGAAGGAAAATAATATGAAGTATGGATGTCTCTTTTGAATTGAGCATGATAAGAAGCCAAAATGATTTTTTTTTAGTTGAGCATGAAATTTTTCCTCTTCCAAAAAATTTAGACAAACTGTCCCTTTTACCTCTATCTTAAAAACTCTAAACGCACACAAATCTCTAAAAATTTTAACGGTGAGGGAGAATTCCCTTAAAAACTTTGGAAAACTGTATTAAAAACCATGACGGGTGGATACAACCGTAGAGAGCTCATAGATTAATCAAGAATTTTCTACCATCCTTCTATTAGGGACATCTCTTTCAATCACTAATGGCTAGGGTTCTTTGAGAAATTCAAGGGATTGGATGATGATGTAACACACTTCCCCTCATATACACCCACTTTCACTTTCTTTCCTAGGGTAAAAATGATTTGAGCGGATAATATGATAAGACTCAACCTCCTAGATGACCTTAAGAAAATGGATTCAACACAACTAGACCTTATTAACCTCTTCCTGATGCCAGAGGGCCCCCAAGGGCTGACCCACCTTTCATGGACCTTTTTCCTTGACATAACTCACCTTTTTGTTGAACTGGAGCCCCACTCACTCCCTTGCCAAGATCTCCAAGTGACTAAGATTCCTCAGTCGCTCACATGGGCCTGCCTAAGTGCGAATGTAGTCTTTTTCTACTAGATACTACGAGATTTGAGGTTAATTTCTAGGGATGGGGCTTAACCTCTACCTAGAACTCTATGAAAATTTCTAAACTCATAACATATATGAATACAATTCTTTTCACAACAAACTTGATCAAATACTTGACCTACCATGGTCTAGTCATGACTAACATTCTATCAAACACTTGGTAAATATGCAACCTACAGGCCATGAATGAAATTCTAAACAAAGGGACTAAAAACTTATCTGAGGCTTAACAAGAAGGGTCATTGCCTTCTCACATTAGTTGTTATAACACCAATTAGGTCTTGCATTCATTATTCAATTAGTTTCAACTAAAAACATGAAAAGAGCCATGACTAAGAACTGTGATATAATCATGCTTATAACTAGCATATAACTAGATAAATAATAATGAGAAAACAACCATTAAAGCCACATAATAAAAATTACATTTACTCATCAAAATAAGGAGAAATTAGCACTTATTAAACATAAGAAAAATCCTACCAAGTTTGGGACTTCTACAAACTACCTGACCATAGATTGGTTAAACCAGATATTTCTTTCAGCTAATCACCCTCATGCCATATTCCAAGCATGAATGTGGGATCTCATGGGATAAAAAAATCCATAAAAAACCAAGGGAATCCTTAGGTTAAACCACCTCCACCCTCACCATACCATGACCTCACCTAAACTAGTGTCGATATCACAAAACCAAACCGGCCTTGGATTCCTTAGACTTTATTCTCCAATACCTTGAGGAATTTTCCCATCCCCACCTTAGGCTTTACCGTGTATCCCTCCATTACTGATCAAGAGATTCCTATGCCTTTAGGAATTTTCCTGAGACCACCTCATCTGGATCCAAAATATTTAAGAAATCTAAAGCTCTAGCTAAGAAAATTCTCATCACACCATGGCTATCCAGAAATGGCAAGGCTAGGATAAAATCCATTGTCGAAACCCAAATAAATCCATGCCAATGAAAACAAAAGAACCAAATACCAACATGCACCTACCATGCATGTCAAAACGAGCTAGGAAGCCATACATGCAATTGTTACCTGCTAGTACTATTGTTGAAATTGCTTGATCCAACTTTTCCTTACTTTATCCTTGCTTTCCTTCGCTTTCCTTGTCCTTCCTTTGCTTTCTTGCTTTCTTTCTGCTCTTGGTGCTCTTCTTCTCTTTGAGACTAATTCCAAAACTAAACTGAAAAAAGCTACCAACTGATGCTCTGATGTCTTTTTATCAATGATGCCTCCAATTTTCTTCATTTTCCCTTAATTTCCTTCATTTTCCTCCTTGCATGCAACTTATGACCTTTCACCTCCATTTTCTCCTAATTTCCATTATTTTCATAAATAATGTGCAAAATACCTTTTTCCCTTTCAAATCTTTAGCCATTTCCTATGCCAATTTCCCCTTCACCATAAACACATCAAGTGATGCCCACTAGGATATTTCACCCAACATTCAACTTGGAATAAGTGTCCCTTAACCTTGGTATTATTTTGACTTTATTAACTTTTATTACATGAAATTTTAACTCAAGTTTGTTATAGAACCCTCCCGCTTATGGGAACACCATCCTCGATGTTCTATGACACCTACAACAAGAAAACGCTGAAAGAAAAAAACATACTACCTATGGAGGTTTATAACCTAGCTCGTTGTAGTATTTACAATAACAACTTGCTCAAAGAAAAACCATCATGACAAACATGACAACCATACCACTTATTGGAGTTTTATAACACAACTCATTGTGGTACTTACAATAGCAACCATACATAAATATGTAGAATACCAAAAAAACATTTGCCTCCACAGGAAAACAATGAAGTATACATATCCTGCATCTGATCATCCATCTCCCATGTATCTTGTTGACCTATGTGTATGTACATTTGTTTGTGGATGATAAGTTGTACTGAAGGCCAACTATGTCCCCAAACCTACAAAAAAATTCTTCCAAAACTTGGAAGTGAACTTTGCATCCCTGTCTGACACAATATTCTTCATAACACCATGAAATCTCACAATCTCCTTGATGAAGACCTGTGCTATCTCACTAGATGAATAAGTAGTCTTTATCGAAAAGAAGTGAGCTACCTTGCTCAACCTGCCTACCACAACCATGATAGAATTATGTTGGCTCGATGTCCTCAGAAAACCTGTAATCAAATCCATGGAAATGACCTCCCATTTCCATTATGTAATAGGAATAGGCTGAAGCAATTCACTTGGATGTTTACACTCTTCTTTCACCTATTGACAGACCAAACATCTAGCCAAGAATTATGCCACTTCCTCCTTCATATTCGGCTAATAGTATAACTTCTTCACTATTTCCAATGTCTTTTGGTATCCCGGGTGACCTGAATATGGATTTACATGAAATTCTCTCAAGATAAGATTCTTGATTTCACTTTCATCTGACACATAAATCCTGTCCCTGAATCTCACCAAGCCATCTACCATGAGATGGCAATCTACATTTTAATCACATGTACCATATTGTAGCTTGTGCATAAAATCCATGTACCTGTCATCTTGTTGTCCTTCCTATAAGATTTTATCCTATGAATCTGCCCCCTATGAGCTCATTACTGCAACATGGTTCAGCTGCACTTTCCTGCTGAGAGCATATGCAACCCTGTCTCATTAGCTTTGATGTATTTGATCTCAAATTCAAAATCATTGATTGTGGCCAACCATCTAGATTTCCTAGCATTTAGATTTGGTTGGTCAAATAGATATCTCAACCCATTATGATCGCTCATTAACACAAACCTCTTTCTAAGAAGATAGTGCCTCCACGTCTTCGAGGCATCAATAATAGCCACCAACTCAAGATTATGAGTCGAATAATTATGCTTGTGCTCATTTAGTTTCCTGGACTCATAGCATATCACTTGTCCCTTCTACATAATGACTCCACCAAGCCGTATCTTGCAACCATCTATCCACACTATGAATTCTTTATCAAGATCCACAATATTTAAAACTGGAGAATTCATCAACAACTTCTTTAACTGTTCAGAATTGGTTGCACACTCCTTTTTCCATTCGAACTTCTTACCTTTTTTCTGCATTGATGTAATAGGGCAGGAAATGCGTGATAACTTCTTGATGAACCTCCTATAGTAACTTTCTAACTCCATGAATGATATAACTTCATCCACATTACTATGAGTTGCCCACTCCATGATAGCTCTTACCTTTTCTTGATCTACTGATATGCCTTCCTTGGAGACAACATGTCCCAAGTAATGCATCTATGTCTAAAATAAACTGCACTTTCTAATCTTTGCATACAACTAATGTTCTCTTAGCAACCTCAACACTCCTACTAAGTTTTTGACATGCTCTTCCTCATTCTTAGAATATATCAGGATGTCATCAATCAATAAAATAACAAACTTGTCCAAATAAGGACATAACACATTATTCATCAAGCAAATAAACGTAGATGAAGCATTAGTCAAACCAAATGGAACTACAAAAAGCTCACAATGCCCATGCCTAGTTGTGAAGGTAGTCTTGTAGATGTCCTCTTCTTTGATGTGTACCTGATGGTATCCTGATCTCATGTCAATCTTTGAGAAAATTGTTGCTCCCTTCAACTGATCGAACAAGTCATCAATCCTCGGCAAAATATATTGTTCTTGATCCTCATCTTCTTCAATTTCTTGTAATCAATGCACAACCTAAGGGTACCATCCTTCTTCTTCATGAACAATATTGGTGCACCCCAAGGCAATACACTTTTCCTAATGTATCCCTTATCAAGCATTTTATTCAACTGCAACTTCAACTCTACTATCTCTGGTGTGCTCATTTTGTAAGGTTCTTTTGTTTTTGGTGTTTCCCCTGGTACCAACTCAATAGAAAAATACACTTCCATGTGGGGAGGCAACTCTAGAATCTCTATTGGAACACATCCTAAAATTGTTGTTTTACAAGGTACGTCTTGAATATTTCTGCATCCTCAACATCCTTACCCTTGTCACTGGAAATATGAACTACAAAATTTACACACCCTTTCCTGCAATTGTGCTTAGCCTGCATAATCATGACCATCCTCACTAATGTAGGCTTCTTCTTTCCCTACAAGATTCTCTTTTCCCCATTACCATCTAGGAACTCAATATCCTTGTGATAACAATCTACTTTGGTCCTATGAAGATACATCCAATCCAAACACAAAAGCATGCTATATGATCCCAAGAGTACAACATTTAAATGTTTTACTATAGGCATACCATTCAACTCAAATGCATAAGCTATTACCCAATGATGCACTCTCTCTTCTTCGTACCTGTAGCCAACTGCACCAACCAAGACCCTGCATGCACTTATTTTCTCAAGACACACTTATCCACCCGGTAAATATTAACACAACTATAATTAGACCCAGTATCAATCAAAATAGAAATAACTCGACCACGGAGCCTACCTTCCATCTCAGTAATAGATATCTCGTGATCTTCCTACTTATTGTCCATAATTGCATAGATCCGAGGAATACTATAACCAACATCCCTAGCTTTTTGAAAATCCTAAGCACTATATATCTAACGCCCACCTCCATGGTATAATGGAAAATTCTTCATAGGATGATCTTTGCCACATATCCAACACTACAACGGTCCTCTACCATCACCTTTAGTTGGTTGATCTCCAGAATCTGACTCATGCCCCTTCTCAATTGTATTGAACTTCTTATAAGGAACCACATTTTCTTTCTCACCTACATCCTGAGGTCTTCCCTACTTCGATGGCCACTTCCCTTTAACATTCTCATTTCCCTTCAATTCATGTTTAGGCTCATCTTTGTGCTTTAACTACTCATAACAATGCTTCAATTTATGGATGGCTTCCTCTAGCAATCTAGGATCATCAAAATCAATCTGGTTTTTATATGTTGTTGGAAACCCACTGATGAATCTCTGGATCTTAGCCTTTTGATCCTTGAGATAAGCCGCATAGCTCAGTAGCTCCAAGACCCTGCTAGTGTGCTCATCATCTCTCATAGAACCCATTTGCAACTCATAAAATTCCTTAGCTTTGTCATCATATTACCTCTCCGACAAGTACTTCTTCTTGAAGAGTCTCTCGAACTCCTCCCAAATCAACTCGTCTTCCTGAATGCCTTTGACATTCTTCACATCTTCCCACCAAATATTTTCTTTCCCTTTAAGACTGAAGGTGGCTATCTTGGATTTCATGTTCTCTAAGTAGCTATGCAATCTGAATAATTTCTCCATCCCAAGCAACCATGCCTCTACATCTTATGCAATCTTCATCTCTCCATCAAATATAAGAGGCTTGATGTTCTTAAGCTCCTTAGGTAAATACTCACCCCTCTTTTAAGGGTGATGATAGTGATTACTGTGATAATGTCTCGTAAATGAGGAACTAGAATGATTCCCATACATACTACTCCTTTTTTCAGGTGTAAGGCCAAGCAGGATTGGCAGAGGAACAACAAATACTACTGCTTGCCTACCGCCCTTTACCAGGAGCAGAGAGATATTTTCTTGTGGGGTGAGGCAGGTATCCAGGATTGGCAGAGCTTACCTTACGAACTCTGCATACTTCCTTCTTACCACCTTTCCTGAACAACACCACCTACTTTCGTGTTATGTTAGGACGATACCCACAGCTTGCTTACTTGATACAGTGTTTTGCGGGGCCCCTTCCCCACAGGACTTTGAGCAACCGCCAATGATCTGCCACCTCTAACTGTGTCCCCTCTATCCAACCTATATCCGGACCAAGACGTGCTACCATAAGCTCCATTAGTTTTATCTTCCTTCTCTTGACTGGTCCTCAATTTTCCATGTCTCTGTAACTCTAAAAAGCTCTGAAGAATCACTACATTAACCTCTACCTACTTCTCTTGAGCCCTTGCAATTCTTTCATGAGACTCAACCAACCTGTCATTGTTTTGTTTGCAACTTCTGATCTCTGCCCTCAAGTTCCTCAATGTATCTACTATACCAGGAGAATACTCTTCTCCTTGATACCCAACTA
This sequence comes from Pinus taeda, assembly GCA_000404065.3. NCBI lineage: Eukaryota > Viridiplantae > Streptophyta > Pinopsida > Pinales > Pinaceae > Pinus > Pinus taeda. Next base: position 24,882 of record APFE031086553.1, on the reverse strand, counting down.
ATATATAGGGAGATTCACGAGTGTTGTAGTGTTTTCTTCTCAAATATGTACAAAAAAACCCACTTAAGATTGTGGATGAAAAACAATCTCAACAATATAAATGGCTGTTAAACATTGTAGATCTGTAGCAATTGATAGAAGAAAAACCTTCCAAAGTCTGGGCCTATGCCACAATAATAGTTAAACATCAATAAGAAAGAGTAATAACTCCAATCATCCAATGGAAACAAGATATACAAAGTATAGTTTTTATTATAACACCTGTGAAGGGAAAAAATAGATGTTACCAGTCCCCCTCTATGGGATGGATTCTTGGCTATCTTCAAAGGTCTTCAACTTGTGTAGAGTCTCTCTCCTCTATAATGCGTAAACCCAGCAAAAAAATGGTGTGTGACAATGAAAATAATCAGAGTTACAACAGTGAGTGCAACAACGTAAATAATCAAAAGTGAATAATGAATGGAAAACCCTTATATTTATAACAAAATATTGAGTTATCCTTGAATGATGAGAAATAATAAAATATTATTGATCCCATTCTTGGAATAACCACCTGGAATATTTTATTATATTTGTTTAGGAGGGAAAAAGTATTTAAAACTTTTATTTAGAAATAATAAATAAATAAATTATTTATTTATCATCTCAAGGAATTAGTTAAGGAATAATAAATAAATAAGGATTTATTTAATTATTCCTAAGGGATTTAGTCAAATTTGACAAAGAATAATAATTAATTAGTGATTATTAATTATTCTTAGAGAAAAAAGAAAATTAATTATTTATCGGTTTAATTTTCATGATTGGGTCAAATATGACAAGGAATACTAATTGAGAAATGGTTTAATTACTTATTCCTAGAAGAAAATCAAATAAATAGTGATTTATTTAATTATTCTTCATGGGTTTAACTATAAATTACTTTAAAAAGGTGGTTTATTAAGTAATTTCTCACGGTGAAAGAAATTTTTCTATGGTAAAACTGGCTTTACATGGTGTACTTCGATCCATCTAGTAAATTAGGATAGATGATCAATTTTTTGGTGATAACAAATTGCCCCCAAATGTATGAGTTTTAGGAGAAAAATGTATGACCAAAGTACGTTGTAAAGGCACAATCACTAGACAACATAGGGGAGTCAGAGTGAGAGAGAGAGAGACCAATGAAGCTGAATTGAAAGAGGATAGGGATAGAGGAGGTGAGACTAACGCAAGTATCCTTTTATGTTGTGGTACCGAACCTCAATGAAGCAGGGGAGGCATACCCATACCCGCCGAGATAACTTAGTACAAAAATAATGGTTTGCCTATAAACATAAAATTGTGCAATGAAGTACATGTTGAATGGTACATGACATACTGGCATAACAGAGCCAAAAAAAATATAATGTGTCCCATATACATAATGCACCTAGAAAAACATGAGCCATAACTGAATAAAATAATATCTGAGTACATGAGATACAAAGACCCTTCGCTCAAAAAATGGGTGGGAGGGAGGGTAGAACAACTGGAGAAGCCCTGCTAAATAGGGAAGGGCTCTGCAAAATTGAACGGATCATCTGAAGGAGACTTGCATGCTATGAACACTGTAATCAGTAAGAACTGAACTCATCAACTCTGTAGAACTGCATATGAGGTTGTAGCATAGTAGGTATGAATTCGGGCATCTGGGGGGCTGCCTGAAGGGCCACCCCATCATGAGGTCTGAAACATCTCACACACACACGGGAATCACTGGTAAATCTACTGCATCACTGGGCCATCAAGTGTATGAATCTTGAACATGAAACAACCAAGTCAAAGGGAAATAATGAGTCCATCTGCTCAATCTAAGGCGTCGAACAAAAATGGAAGTTGGAACCAAGATACACCACCCTCTAGGTCGTTTTTCTGGAATAAATGAGCTGATGTCGACAGAATAGGGCCCGCGATGGGTGAGGCAATGAGGATCCTTAACTAAGGAATGAGGGAAAATAGTAATGTGACTAATGGATTGACACCAGGGAGAATGGGGAAAAGTGGGACTATGGGACAATCAGACAACTTCCCTTGTGATAACATAAAGTGCATGGTTGACCTGGCAGCAACTAACTCAACTTCGGAGGGGATGGGGACAGTATGACTGGAGGCAAAAATGGGAAACACAGGATGAATGGTATGAAAATATGGATGGAATACTGTGACATGATATCATGGGACATGAAATAGACTCCAAGATTGCAAGGGTGACTCATCGCCAATGCTCTAAACAAGGGTGACTCAATAACGTTGCCACACAAACTAGGCCCGATGGGGACCATCAAAACATGAGTAAATGATGGTTTCTCATGACGAAAGTTGACATATGGTATGACAAGTATTAAGAGGAGGTGGAACTCAAAGTACAAGTGTCCCTTTATGATGAAATTCAATTTTGAGAGGCGACGAAGTGACCCCTTCTTGGAAAAATGGCTTCCCAATGAAGTGTCAAATCATTGAAAACTGAGGAAGACCCATTATAGAGCTTGGTGAGATCTTTCCAATGGTACTAATGGTTCATCAAATTGAGTTATGATCTAGTCACAATGGGCAATAGAAAAATTATGGATTTTTCTATGAAAGGACATTTTCCCGCCAATTTGGATTCATTTGCTAACTGAGTTGTGGTAAATTTGTGGAGGAGGAAAAGGCCCTAAATCTTATGGAGATTGTAGCAGACAAATCGACCATCAGAATCAGGATCTACGACTTTCAGGTAGGTGGCATTACTCTTCTCTTTAATTTCAGTTGTTTACTTCCTAATTTTTGGCACCTAGAAGCTCCTTGAGAGACCCCTATTCTTGCTCACAATCGCATCACACTTTTTGGGAACAGAAGTGTGATCTAGCTTGTAGGAAATAGCTAGAAATCTGTGAGCTCGCAATTTCTAGGTAGAAAACTATGAGTTGGGGCTGGAGAGAAGGTTCGTGTGTTGGCCCAGTGGGGGTTGTAGTCTTATTAGTGTAGACCATTGTTTTCTTCTCTGAATTGACAAGACATGTGGTGTTTTGTAGCCATGGCAGAGCTGAAAATCAACTGGTCTGAATGAGACTTGCATACTCTTCGATCCAAGATCCAGGGGGATCAGGGAGTTCGAGGCGCATTAGCTCATTATGGGGTTCTCAAGGTGGTAGAGAACTCACTGACGAGGGCAGGTGAGCCCTTTCTATTGATAATTGTGAGTTATTGGAATCCAGACGAGGAGGTATTTGTTGTGCAGGAGCATAAGATTGAGCTCACGTTACAGGATATTTACTTCTTGACCGGACTACCTCCCCTCAAAGTGGTGGGGGATATTCATCCAGTGTTACCTCATGGGAGGAACATTACTGAGTTTGTGGAGCCCCACAATGAGGTGTTCATTTCAAGGGCACAACTATCACGTTTGGTGATCTAGAGAGGCTAGAGACATAGGTTGTTTCCGCAGTTGTGCTACGAGCCCTGGGCAGCCAGGCATTCCACCACATCACTGGTGGGCAGATGATATTGGTTGAGAGTGTTTTGGTCAAGACCTACTATGCGTGGGCTCTGATGATGCTATCGTCGGTGAAACGATAGTTAAGTCTATGAAGGAGGTAGGTGAACCATGACTGTGCTTTTGGTACAGTATTGTGTGTATTCTTCTTTGAGAAGATACCCACCATCCATCCTCATGTATAGATCTGAGATGGGGGCCCACAGGAGACCAGGATGTGCCAATGGGGGTAGCTACTATGGAGAGGAGGAGGAGGGGGAGTTGGATGGGTATTCCAACCCGAGTTTTTTGCACATTGGGATTAGATGCCCCTCTACATTGACAATTACCCTTATAGCGGGATGAACTTGTTGGAATTATGATACAGATGTTGTCCTTGATGGAAACTCACACAAATGATAGTTCATAGTGCAAGAGGTTAACAACAAAGGATTACATATCAAACTCTAGATATTGAAGAAAGATAGGTATACATTGGTTCACTATGTAAAAGTAGCATATACACGCGGGCACACAAAACAAAAAGATCGTATATGTATACACACACTCCCATAGGAAGAAAACCACATGCATGTTAGAAAACCAAGGTTTTGGTCCGAGGTATCTGGTCCAAGGTATTTTGGATCCAAGGTATTTGATCCTAGGTATTTGGTCCAAGGTATTGACAAAGGGCCTAAAGCTATATAAGGAGAAGAAGACCATCTGGCCAATGTGTGCAAGCAATGAATATCTTATGAAGAGTTAGATCAAAAGCAAATATGCATGTTATGGGTTTATGGTGCTTTGCTTGATCTGAACTAAGAATGAACCTTAATGGCTCATAAGGAATGAGATCTAATGATGGATCAGGATCTGAAATGAATTATTATTATATGGTTTGATCATGGATAGTCTAGATCTAAATGTTAACACGTGATTTACACTGAAAATGTTCTGATCCGGGTATGGCTGAAGTCTGAAATAGTTATGATGTTTTCAGTTAGCATTTACAGATATGTACGTTGGTTCACTTTGGTAAAATCGCGTATACACGTTGGTTCGAAACATTAAAGTAGCATACACATTATGAAATATGATATTTGAAGTTGCAGTTGGTTCTAGTTGTTATTGCATAGTTCTAGGTTCTGCTCTATGTTCTAGTGACTATACTCGGGTGACAGTGTTCTGAATGTTCAGATTGATTGATTGTGATTTTATTTAGCGATGATGGGTTGTCAGCGATTGGTTATATTGCAGTGGTGATTGTTTTTGAGCTTCAATGTTTCTAATGGGTCCAGTATGAAAATTTGATGAAATGAGGCCTTCAGATTATGGTGTTGTGTTCTAGGAGTATCCAGTTTGAAAATTTATGAAACGTGGTCCCTGGAGGAAGAAGTGAAGGTTATAGCCTTATGTAGGACGATGCTTACGTACTGGTAAACATATAACCTAGTACAAGAGCCAGTGGGTTGGATTTCCCTTCCAGTAGCAACTAGAAAACGAGTGAAGGTTGGAGCCTTCTGTAGGTCGACGCCTATGTACTAGTAAACGGAACGGCTAGTAAAAGAGCTAGGGGGTTGGAGCTCCCTTCTAGTAGAAGTTGGAGAATGAGAGAAGATTGTAGCCTTCTGCAGGTGCGTGCCTACATATTGGTATGAGTTTGCACTAGTACAAGATTGTAAACAGGTTTTTCTTATATTGAAAGAAGGCAGCAGTAGGTGGTTTTTGTCCTGCATTCGGTTTCCACCTTAAATCTTGGTGTTCATGTCTGTTTCCTATGTGTGATGGTTTGTTCTATTATTACTGCACATGGTTACTATTTATATGGTTAATGAAGTATTAATGCATTGATTAAAGATCAACATATGATGAATTAACTAAATCATAAGTTTGTTGGATACACGTCGGTTTCCTTAAATACAGTTGCATGTACATGCAAGTTACCTTCATTGAAGTAGGGTATATAAATCAGAGTATGAGAGGAAAAAGTTATTGATTTGACTAATACTAATTCAACCGCCCTCTCAGTATTATTTCCAATAGAACTATCAAGGAGATCCTGACTTGCCACTTCCGCCTGGGTGAGCATGGGGACTAGACGGTAAGTATTAAGTTGTTATTTTTATGGTCCAATTCATATTTCTATCACATATATATGGTACTGAGTGTAAAATATATTGTATGCAGACATAGTACCGGTAAATCCGACAAGATATGCAAGCCGAGCCGCAGTGCCTAGGGCTACAAATCGGGGGACATCATCATCACATCAAGGTCCAGAGGATATTGCACTACTCGTTGATCTTAATCATAGGTTTGATGTACTCTTGACCAGTCGAGTTTCAGAGTGTGGATGGCATGAGTTAGAGGATCAGTACACAGATAAGTGCACCAGTCTTCCCTAAGAGTGGTGAGGCATCATGCGGAGCATAGTGATGGCTGGTCAGACAATACATGATCTACGTGCAGGTGGAGCAAAGCCTTTAGCACGAGATCCGCCAGAAAGTGACTAGATGTAGGGACATGTGGGTCCCTTTTGTTTTGATTTTTGTAACATGTTATGGGCATGTCTAATGTATTTAGAGCTATTGGCTCCAAACACTTATGTGATACATAATATGATTATGCATTTTACATGACGATGATGGTTCACCATTTCTTTTGTTTATAGTTATATATTGTGGTATACATGTGATAAATGCCAATCTAGAATTTTGTTTGCAATGTCATCTACATAGTTATTTTGGGCTCTAGGAACATGACTGAATGTGATGGTTTCAAATTCATGTACCAACAACTTAACTCGTAGATATTTTCTAAATAGGCCTTTGTTATGCACATGATACACACCATTCAATTGCATGACAGGTAGCAAGGAATCTAAACGAACATGAAGATGAAGGATGAGATGAGCGAGGGCATTGACTAACAAAATTATCATTGCATCATATTCGGCTTGATTATTGGTCGCAGATCCAATGCACATGTCGTTCGAAGGGACTAATGTATGCAAGGGGGTAAAAATGGACTAGAATGTTGAGGCTAGATTCCTAGAGAAGTGGCTCGCACTGTCGGCATAACCGATATAGGATGTCGATGATGGATCCATCTAAAAGGTGCAAAAGATCGCAGATGAGATGATGCAATCTACCTGACTTCATGGCAGAAATAAAGACATGCGAATCAAATGGATGTGATATGAGCAAAATTTCTTGAGGTAGAGCACATTGGGAGAATCAAGAAGGGAATGGCCTTCAGAATCCTCCTAAAATATGCCCCTTTGCCTAAGTGAAAGAGTAATAAGGGGTAGACATAGCTTCTATTATGCCCCTATCAGACTGGAAGATAGGCAAACGGGAGGAAAACTAACTACATGATGCGGCGGTGTTACTTGGTGCATCAACATAAGAAATAAGGTTCACATACGCATCATCTTGAATAGTAGATGATGAGTTGGTAGATGGAGGATCTATGGATGTTGAGACCTGGGATTCTGTCAAAAGAGATTCGATAGAAGCACGCGCAGAAACCTCAAAAAGGTTTGTTTATGAGGAACTAAAGGATGACGACAGGTAAAGGATATGCCCTATGGTGTCTGTCATCTCAACATCAGTGGGAGGGATCATGATGGTGGGATCAGAGTCCCACTATTCTGGTTGATTAGGGGTATTAGAATCCATGGGAAGAGGAGTAGATGATTCACTATTAGTGGCCTTGTATTCGTAAAGCACCCCAAGACAATCACAAAATTCATCGAGACGAGGGCAACAATGGGAATAGTAACCCTGATGATCACACAGGGCACAAGGGTGATTTGTGCACATTGTTTTGAGTCTCTTGGGTGGGCTTGGCAAGCTAACATGGACTTTCGGGATATTTGACTTAGGGAATGCTTCATGAACCAAAAGTTTTTATGTTGAGGAAGTTCAGGAAAATTATTGGTGGCATGCCCAACAACTTTACACAAAGCGCACAGGGATGTTGGCTTTGGGTCCTTAGGGGCTGGAGGGGTTTTGGGAGCCTTGTCCTTAGGTTCTTTCCTCTTAGCTTTGCCCCCCTGTCCTGATGCTTTCACAATAGGAGTTGGTTCCTGTTGAAGTTGTGATGGAACTGAAGCAGCGACAAGGGCCATCGGGACCAGTTGAATTGCGGTCAAAGCATGATAAGGTCTTAGCTGGCCAGGCGAAATGCTTGCAGGGGGATCTATGTGCCATACTGGGTTCCCCAGAGTCATGTTAGGAAGGACCAGCGAAGTCATGAAAGGGACAGAAAACACTACCAGAGGGGGGAATAAGAAATTTATCTGGCCAACAAGGTAATGCGTAGTTGGAATAGCTCATGTATGGTTGAGACCTGTACGAATAGTTCTTGATCGAAACATAGGAGAGGCACCAAAAATAGAGGAGGTCCTGGGGGGTGGATCTAGAGGGATTAGTGTTGATATTGCAACAAGATGATGGAGCTTAGTGAAAAGAGTCGCCTTCACTAAGTGGGCCCGCAGGAAAATTATGGCGCAAAGTCTATTTTTAGACATATGGATCATGTCTATGAGTTGCAGGATGCGGTTTATGGATGACTGATCAAGTTGGAAAAAATAGATGGACTTCTATTTTTAGACAACAGCGGTGACACTGTCAAGTCTAATTATAGAGTTGTTAAATATTATTAGCTTATAATAATATTTAGACTATAAACTTTATCTTATTCTCTTGGAGCACTTCAGTTTGAGCTACAGATGTGGCACATGCAGCTGTCAGAAGGAAATGTGTTTTCTTTGTGGGTCAGTTGAGTTGTTGCATGCATGACTTCAGTTAGAACTCAATCAGTTGAGTTTGGTGGAGTTGATTGTGGAGTTGATGGAGTTGTGTTCAGTTTGACTTGGTTAAACTAGTTGTAATTAGTCTAAGTGCAAATAGACTAATGATGAGTTGTTAAACTAATTATTAACTCATAATGCAACTAAAGAATACATCAGTTAACTCAGTTGCATGTCAGTGCATGTTCAGTAAACCAGGGACAAGTGTTAGAGGATCAGATTGCTATCAGTTGTGACTATAGTTGTGCATGAGGATTTGCACAATCAATGGGATTGAGTTATTCCAGTGAGAATTGGCCAATACCAAGTGATTACAGCCTCTGCTCACGTGATTTCCAGTGTGAGTGATTTTCCAAGGTTAAATAGAACTTGGAACGAGTTTATAATCAATCCATTCTTGAGCAGGTATTGAGCAATGGAGGCAGGCAAGTAGTGGAATAGATTTGGAGATTAGATCTGAGTTGTATTGTGTGTAACAGGTGGAGATAGTGCTGGATACTTGTGAGAAGTATTGACTATTGTAATGTTACATGTTCTCAATTATTAATATACAGATAGTGTGGGGTTTTTAGCTGTAAGCTTTCTGCAGGTTACATACTGTGTTAATGTGTGCATGCTCTTGATGTTTTATTCTTATTGATGCTGCTATATTGATGATCAACGTAGAGGAGCTTATGTATTGTGTATGTATTCTGCAATAGTACATGATCAGGATAATATCCATTGAATATGTGTTTATTATTCAGAATTTATACATGGTATCAGAGCTGTTCATCATCAGATCTACTATTCATGAAGTGTTTACATTCTATTTCTTCAGGCAGAGTCTGTAATCGGGCCAGGTAGCCTCTGGATTCATCCTTCCTTTGGAAGGTGAGATATCCGGTGAATGCCCATACAGTCGATCTCTGTATAAGGAATACCTTGTTCTCACGAATTCTAGATTGGAAGCGGTTGAGTTGGAGCTGGTGAAATTTGAATTTGTAGCAGTGTTTTCTTGGTATCAAAACTAAGATGTCTTTCACAGGATTGCGATTGGAGTATGCCCTTAAGGGAAGTACGAACTATATTGCATGGAAGGACAGGATGGAGGTAGTATTGGATGATAACGAGCTGAAGGAGTTCATAGAGACGGATGTCCCAAAGCCTACTGATGCTACTCAAGCTGATGCTTGGCAAAAGAAGACTGCAAAATGTCGAAGGATTCTGTTGGAGGGCATGAATGATCACATTGTGTCCAGCCTCCATGGAAAGGCTACTCCATATTTGATGTGGAAATCGTTAACAGAATTATTCCAAAGCAAGAGATATCAGAGGAAGCTGGCGCTCAAAGATAAACTCAGAAACATCAAATGCAAGAAGGGTGACAGTATACCCAAGTATCTCACGAAGTTCACTCAGTGTCGAGATGAGCTGGGAAGTGTGGGGATTACTGTCGATGATGAGGACTTGGTGAGCTTGGCTCTCCTTGGTCTTTTGAAGAGTTGGCATTCCTATCAGGACTCTGTCAATGGTTGGGAGAGATTGCCAGGATGAGAAAGACTGTGGCCAGATCTTGTGCAGGAGGAGATCAGGCAGAGTACCAGGGGCGGATCTTCATCAAAGGGGGCTGATGAAAAAAATTGCGCTTTGGCTGCTAAAGAAAAGAAAGGGAAGAGCAAGAAATCTTCTCAGTCTGGTGTGAAAGGAAAGAAGCAGGACATGTCCAAGGTGAAGTGTTTTCACTGTCACCAGCACGGACACTATGCCAATTGTCCGCAGAAGAAGAAGAACAAGCAAGCTGCTGGATCTGCAGCAGGAGAGGCTCTAGCCTCACAATTTGAGCTTGATTTTTCATTGATTGCATGCTTGGTTTCAAGTGTGATGGGATCGGTGTGGTTCTTGGACAGTGGTGCATCTTTTCACATGACGGGAGATAGAGATTTGTTTTCTGATCTAGAGGACAAAGATCTTGGAGTGCACATCGAGATGGGTGATGATGGTAGATACAGTGCGACCGGTATTGGTACCATTTCCTTGAGAGGGAGTCTGGTAAACCCTTTGTATTGAAGGAAGTCATGCATGTTCCAGGATTGAAGAAGAATCTTATCTCTGTGGCGATGTTAGAAGACAAGGGGTATGATGTTGTTTTCAGCAAGGGAAAATATTTCCTGCAGAGCAAGACAACTGGTGAGACCCGGAAGATAGGGGTCCGAGTGAGGAACATTTATCAGTTGCATGTAGATGGATGCGCAGCAATGGCATGCAAGGCAGAAGGATTGGTGAGATGGGATTATGGCGAGTTGTGGCACAGGAGATTGGGTCACCTTCACCATGGAGCCTTGAGGATACTGCAGCAGATCACTACAGGGCTTCCTAAAGGCACACTTGCGCAGTAAGATCAGTGCAAGGGGTGTACTTTGGGGAAGTTTATGAAAGCCACCTTTCAGGAGAAGGATAGTCGCGCCATGATGATCCTTGAGAGAATTCACACAGACGTGTGTGGACCTTTCTCAGTTGCTTCGATAGCAAAACATAGGTATTATGTGATTTTTGTTGATGATTTCTCTCGTAAGTGCTAGATCTTCTTCATGCAGAAGAAGAGCGAGACATATTCAAAATTCTGTGAATTCAAAGCACTAGTCAAGAAGGAGTCGGGGAAGAAGGTGAAGGCTCTTAGGAGTGATAATGGTGGTGAATACATCTCAGACAAATTCAAGGATTTCGGCAAGGTAGAAGGGATTCGAAGAGAGCTCGTAGCTCCCCATAACCCACAACAGAATGGGCTAGCTGAGCGGAAGAACAGAAGGATCATGGGTGTTGCACAAGTGATGTTGCATGATCAGGGCCTACCCCTTCACTTGTGGGTGGAAGCATGCAATACAGCGGTTTATGTGAAGAACCATTGTCCTCATAAGATACTTGGCATGAGTACACCCGAGGAGGCTTATTCTGGTAAGAAGCCTGATCTTTCTCATTTGAGTATTTTTGGTGCTAACATTTACATGCATGTGATGAAGGATGCCAGGAAGAAGTTGGAGCTGATCGCAGAGGTTGGGATATTTGTGGGGTACACTGATATGCCCAACAACTATTGTGTGTATTTGCCAGACAGTGGTAAAACTGTTGTGCGACGGGATATAAAATTTCAGGAGGAGAAAGCCATGAAGTGTTCGCTTGAGAGGGAGCTATACTTGTATGTAGATGAGGAGCTATTAGTTCCTAAGGATGAGCTTCAGGACGTGGATCAGCCACAGGATGAGGTTCATGGAGTGGAAGAGACCACTCAAGCAGCGCCAACCATCAGAGGGCAAAAGCGCTTGACAGAAGCTGAGCGACTGCCTCAAGATGCCGAGAAAGTTGTAGGACCATCTACAGCCCAATGTAGACAGAGGCAGTCACCTGATCGGTATACTGGATACATGGATCTTATGAGTAAGTGTGTTGTGAGTGAGTCATCCTCTTTCGAGGAAGCTATGGAGGAACCCACATGGGTAGACGCCATGGTGGAAGAATATGATTCTATTGTCAGAAACAGTGCATGGGAGATTGTTCCTAGACCGGAAGGGAAATCATTGGTGGGTTCGAGATGGATCTACAAAGTTAAGCAGGTAGTTGACGGGAGTGTGGAGAAGTACAAGGCAAGATTTGTTGTCTAAGGCTTTTCACAGATAGAGGGGATCGATTATGAGGAGACCTTTGCACCTGTCACAAGGTATTCTTCCATACGGACGATTCTTGCTCTCTCAGTGCAGATGGGATGGCACATTCATCAGATGGATGTGAAGGCTGCATTCCTCAATGGAGTCATTGAGGAGGAGGTGTAGATTGAGCAGCCTGAAGGCTTTGATGTCTTCAGTAGCGAGTCGCATGTATGCAGGCTCAAGAGAGCGATGTATGGGTTGAAGCAAGCACCACGTGCTTGGTACACACGGATAGACAACTATTTCACCGGACTTGGATTCTCCAAGAGCGAGGCAGATCCTAACCTATACCAGATTGTGGTGGAGGGTAAGTTGCTTATCATTGTACTGTATCTAGATGATTTGATTCTAATGGGTGATGAGATGTTGATACTTTCATGCAAGGATGATCTTGCTAAGGAGTTTGAGATGAAGCACTTGGGCCTCCTTCACTATTTCCTAGGATTGGAAATATGGCAGTGCAATGGTGGACTGTTTGTTTCTCAGGGTAAGTATGCTCGGTAGATACTAGAGAAGTTCAACATACATGACCGCAAGCCTATTGATACTCCTCTTCCTGGAGGTTGGAGGAAGGAGGATGCCACTTTGGGAGAAGAAGTGGGTGCCACTGTTTATCGACAGTTGGTGGGGTCACTGATGTATTTGGTCAATACACGACCCGATATATGCTATGCAGTTAACCAGCTTTCACAAGCTATGGTTTAGCCTACCGAGCTCTTCTAGAAGGTGGGCAAGCATGTATTGCGTTATTTGAGAGGCACATCGGGATATGGATTGTGGTACATACAAGAGGATGAGGTGAAGCTATGTGTCTTCACGGATGCAGATTGGGCAGGGAGCCCAACGGACAAAAAGAGCACATCAGGAGGGGTCTTCAGTATTGGATCGACAGCAGTTTCTTAGTACAGCAGGAAGCAGAGATCCGTGGAACTCAATTCAGCAGAGGCCGAGTATATGGCAGCAAGTTTGGCTGCATGCGAGGCTATATGGATGAGGAAGATTCTGGTTGGTTTGTTCGGTTCTCATTTGGATCCTACTATGATTTACTGTGATAACCAGAGTTGCATTAAACTCTCGGCTAATCCTGTATTTCATGATAGATCTAAACATATTGACATCAGGTACCATCATATCAAAGATTGTGTGCAGTGGAGAATCATGTTACTTTCATATATTCCCACGGAGGATCAGGATGCTGATATCTTGACGAAGGCGCTCACCAGGAGAAAATTCAAGTACCACCAAGGCAGGATAGGAGTTGCTGATAATCCATATCTTGTTGAGAGGGAGTGTTGAGATTGCAACAAGATGATGGAGCTTAGTGAAAAGAGTCGCCTTCACTAAGTGGGCCCGCAGGCAAATTATGGCACAAAGTCTATTTTTAGACTATGTCTATTTTTAGACATATGGATCATGTCTATGAGTTGCAGGATGCGGTTTATGGATGATTGGTCAAGTTGGAAAAAATAGATGGACTTCTATTTTTAGACAACAGCGGTGACACTGTCAAGTCTAATTATAGAGCAGTCAAATATTATTAGCTTATAATAATATTTAGACTATAAACTTTATCTTATTCTCTTGGAGCACTTCAATTTGAGCTATAGATGTGGCACATGCAACTATCAGAAGGAAATACGTTTTCTTTGTGGGTCAGTTGAGTTGTTGCATGCATGACTTCAGTTAGAACTCAATCAGTTGAGTTTGGTGGAGTTGATTGTGGAGTTGATGGAGTTGTGTTCAGTTTGACTTGGTTAAACTAGTTGTAATTAGTCTAACTGCAATAAACTAATTATGATTTGTTAAACTATTATTAACTCATAATGCAACTAAAGGATACATCAGTTAACTTAGTTGCATGCCAGTGCATGTTCAGTTCAGCAGGGACAGGTGTTAGAGGATCAGATTGCTATCAGTTGTGACTATAGTTGTGCATGAGGATTTGCACAATCAATGGGATTGAGTTATGCCAATGAGAATTGGCCAATACCAAGTGATTATAGCCTCTTCTCACGTGATTTCCAGTGTGAGTAATTTTCCAAGGTTAAATAGAACTTGGAATGAGTTTATAATCAATCCATTCTTGAGCAGGTATTGAGCAGTGGAGGCATGCAAGTAGTGGAATAGATTTGGAGATCAGATCCGAGCCGTATTGTGTGTAACAGGTGGAGATAGTGCTGGATACTTGTGAGAAGTATTGACTATTGTAATTTTACATGTTCTCAATCATTAATATACAGATAGTGTGGGGTTTTCATCTGTAAGCTTTCCCCAGGTTACATACTGTGTTAATGTGTGCATGCTCTTGATGTTTTATTCTTATTGATGCTACTATATTGACGATCAACGTAGAGGAGCTTATGTATTGTGTATGTATTCCAAAATAGTACATGATCAGGATAATATCCATTGAATATGTGTTTATTATTCAAAACTTCTACAATTAGTTGGGATGGCAACAACAAGGTGCTGAGCAGCTGCCTATTGTTTGGATGTACCAGACTACTTGAGAACAGACTATGACGCTTGTAACATGCAAACACTCATAGAGTTAGGCTCTAAGATGGGAGGGGGAGGACCAAGGAAAGTACCCAACGTTAAGGAATATTTATAGAATCCGAGTGAAACACGGGTGAGAGGAGGTAATAACTGTTTATCTGACATTGACGAGATAATGGACTCGGGGGAGGTCACGAATGTCAACTCATAGTAGGTCAATTGATCGATGGTAACAATCTTCCCTTCATGGGGGAAGAACATCTTGCGGAACACCGTAAACGCAATGGATGCATGGCATATGTGTAACTATGACCTAAGAGAATGTTTTACTCCAAAGGGGCATCAATTAATTCAATGTTGACATGGACAGTCTTGCCCGCAAGGGTCACTGGAAATTTGTAGTACATGCCAAGGGGATGGGAGTAGTGTCCATCCCAAGCATGCAAAGTGATGGTGGAGGGGGACAACTCAAGTGACTTAAGTTATTTCCAAACATCAATGAACATCACACAGGTGGCTGCACCTTCGTCAATAATGCATAGGGATATGATGGCATTATGGACTTGAACTGGTATTTGGAAAGCATCAAATGAAGGAAATGAGGGATGTTCTAATGTATCAACTAGGAAGAAAATCAAATGATTGTCAGAAGTATCTACTACACCCAAGGCAGTTAGTAGAGCTTTCTTTTGAGATGGACACAACTAGAGGACTTCCAACATCAACATGACAGCTCGACTAAAGTCGCATTATGGCATAATGGTCCCTTTGGGATCTTAGGAGTGGCCTCAAATTTAGGTTGAGGGATCTGTAATAGAATAGTTAGTTTCGTAAGAGGCTCAACAGAAGCTTTGTTTTTGGACTTGGTGGCAAAGGAAGTCGGTGGCTTGTCATATTGATGTGACTGAGTTTGCAGGTTGATATCGGATGGATTAACCTCATCAAAGTTCATTATAACAATATGGTAGTCACCAGAACTAGAAGGTTGGGGGTGATGGGTTGCTTGACCTGGCTAAGGTTGAGCAGCATCAAATCCTTATTGAGGGAAAGGATTTGGGAGCATTGCTGGTTGAGATGAGGCAAGATTTTGAGGCGATGGTTGGCCTCTAGAAGTTGCTTGAGATTCCCACATTTGGCACATTTGGGGTAAGAAAGGACACTCATATGTATAATGGCCATGTACAACACAACATGCACACAGCTTGTTCAAATGAATAACCTTGTTCTGCTTGGGTTGGTTGCCTTGTTGCTAGTTGTTGGTGTTAGGTTGCTTCCCCTAGGATTCACTAGGTTGATTACCTTGATTACCCTCGTTACCCTTGTTACCCTTCCCTTTATTGTTTTTCTTTGAATTTTGGGGATTGGTCACACTCTGTTGTGCAAACATATGGCCCTGAGGGGGAAGTGGCTGCTGGGGATGAGCATGCATGGGAGGTTGTAGCACTAATTCTTGAGGGGCTAAAGCACTAGGCTATGCATAAGGAGGAGCAACAGTTTGGTAGACAGGTTGGGGTCCTGAAAACATGTTTTTAGTAGGAGGGGCATGAGTGTTAGAGGAATTGGTGCCCCCTTGCAGATAGCCATAACTTTTTTGAGTATATGGTGAATGTTGTGAAAGGGTTCCAACGATACCATCGGCGACGTGAGATGCCCCTAGTGCATTGGCACTTCCAGGATGAGGGAGGTCTAGAATGACGATATAAACATAACCTGATTGTGCATAAGTAGGGTCATATCTCAGAGCCGTTTGGAGAGCTTCTTCCTCAGTCTAAGGAAAATGGGACGTGACATCTTTTCCAATTAGCACTAGAAGTCTCCTAAGAAACCATCTAGATAGACATGGTCTTTGAAAGGCGGGGCACAACATGTGCTCCTCCTTCGATGCCACTCTTGAACATGGTCAAATAGGCGAGTGGCGAAGGATCGACTCAATGATGTCAATAGCTCCATACCAGTGTTGTACCGGAGAGGTAACTAGAAATATGAAACGAAGGCTTTAGCAAGCATCGTGAAAGCAGAATGAGATGCGGTGCACTGGTCTACATACCATTTTGCAGCGTCTCTTGTAAGCGTGTGTTAGAATAGTTGAAGATGAATGGAGTCATCAGTTATGGAGTTGGTCGAACATCACATGTGGAAGGATTAGACATGGTTGGTAGGATCGTCTCTAACATTACCCTCAAACTTTGCGATGTCTGAGGGAAGCTTAGTCGGCATAGGAGGCCAACCCACATTGTAGTGTATGGGGTCATTTATCAACTGGTTAAAATCCAGTAGACATAACCCAACCATAAAGGGGAGCATGGGGGTTGCCAAAATGGTTCCTGAGGCTGTTCTGCTTGATGTGACCACCGAGATAGAACCAGAACTAACACCAGGTTGGATTCCTGCACCAGCTGTGGGTCCAAACATGGTGACGATATGCGGTGAAGGAGGCTCATAATTAGATGAGTAATCGAATGAACTAGGAGAGGAGTCAGTATGGGGACTCAGAGGGCTATGAACTCAAATCCGACATGGGGGAGTAGTATGCCCAAGCAGAAACTTGGGGTGAAGGCCTAATAGACTCCGCAACAAATGCCTTGGTGGTGCAATGGTGATAAGACACACGTGACACGGAAATGGTGAAGGGAGATCAACAATATGCCTTTGTATTGATGAGGGGAGATAAATTTATTATGTTAAGTCTTGGCTTGGCAGTGTAAACCAAGCACCCTTTGCTTAAGGTGTGCTTGTGTGTGCAAGTGTATTTATTGATTAAGCCTAGATAGTGTTTGTAAAAAAGAAAAAAGCTTTGTTGAAAATAAACTGAAATTAATAATAGAAAATGAAAAGCAAAACAATTAATTAAACCCCACCCAAACTGGGTTTGCAAACATTGTGTTGGTTGGTGGCTAAATTGACAAAAAATACACTAAAACAATCAAGAGATCTAAATCTCGATGTGACTGGGATCAAGTGACACTAAGCTACTAGAAAGTGGTGCAGCAACAGCAAAAAACCAGAGGGGAAGATTGCTGCAAAAATATAGGGAGATGGGTGAAACACCTAGGGAAACCGATGGGACCTTAAGGAAAATGACCAAACAAATTTAAATGTGAAACTATGGATGGTGAAAACCTATCTTAACATATCTGAAATAGAAGGGTACAGATTTGGAAAATGTGGCTGAAAGCGCTGCAAAAACTTAGACTACTCACTCGGCTAAACTCCTCCTAGAAACATAGAAGCATACTATAAACCCTAGGCAAGGCTAAATTCAACTTTGACAAGTAAATCAAAGTGGATCAAGGCTTGAGTGGGATGAGACAGAGGTCAAACAACCCAGCAGACAACTCTTTGCAAAACCCAGAAACAGATCTGAGAAAAACCCTAAAACCCAGAAACCACAGGTACTGACCTGTTTTCATGTAGTGATCGCATTTTTTGGGTTGATAAGTGTGCTCTAGCCTCCAAAACGCACTTTTTGGGCCAAAAATTGTGATTTCTGCTCCATGGATCCTGGTCAGCAAATCTCAGAAAAAAGTGTCACCTTTGTCACAGGTAGTTCCTGTGACCTGCAGCAAAGACCAGAAAGCTTGCGGAAGTCAGAAATTTAATAGATCTAGGATTTAAAAACTAGGAAACACTAAGAGAATTGAAAAAAAAAGAAACCCTAAGCTAAAAACTGACGGTCAGCCAAGTTTCTGGATCAGAAGTATAAAATCGAGCGGAGGCGCCAATTTTGCTGTAGTGTTTTCTTCTCAAAGATGTATGAAAAGAACCAACTTAAGATTGTGGATGAAAAAAAATCTCAACAATATAAATGGCTACTAAACATTGTAGATCTGCAGCAACTGATAGAAATAAAAACTACCAAATTCTGGATCTATGCCACAATCATAGTTAAGTAGCAAAAAGAAAAAGTAATAACTCCAATCATCCAATGGAAACTAGATATACAAAGAATAGTTTTTATTATAACACCCGTGAAGGGAACAAATAGATGTTACTAGTTGCCCTCTATGGGATGGGTTCTTGGCTATCCTCAAACGTCTTCATCTTGTGTAGAGTCTCTCTCCTCTATAATGTGTAAACCCAGCAAGAATGTGGTGTGTGATAATGAAAATAATCAGAGTTACAACAATGAGTGCAACAATGAAAATAATCAAAAGTGAATAATGAATGGAAAACCTTTCTATTTATAACAAACTATTGAGTCATCCTCAAATAATGAGAAATAATAAAATATTATTGATCCCATTCTTGGAATAACCACCTGGAATATTTTATTATATTTGTTTAGGACGGAAAAAGTATTTAAACTTTTATTTAGAAATAATAAATAAAAATTATTTATTTATCATCTCCGGGAATTAGTTAAGGAATAATAAATAAATAAGGATTTATTTAATTATGCCTAAGGGATTTAGTCAAATTTGACAAAGAATAATAATTAATTAGTGATTAATTAATTATTCATAGAGAAAAATAAGATAATTAATTATTTATTTGTTTATTTTTCATGATTGGGTCAAATATGACAAGGAATAATAATTGAGCAACGATTTAATTAATTATTCCTGGAAGAAAATCAATTAAATAGTGATTTATTGCATTATTCTTCATGGGTTTGACTATGAATTACTTAACAAAGGTGGTTTATTAAGTAATTTCTCACAGTGAAAGCAATTGTACTATCGTAAAAATGGCTTTACATGGTGTACTTTTATCCATCTAGTAAATTAGGCTAGATGGTCAATTTTTTGGTGATAACAATGGAATTGTAGCATACCATTTTTCTCATCATCTTTGATTCTCTTCTTCCTGCAAGTGTACCATGTCAGATAAACCAAATAGATACCAAAACCAAACCCATACCTTAGTGATGTTTAGGGGGGGATTATCGCATATGCAAGATTAGTCCACATTAGCATGTGCATGTATAATCATAAGCATATCCATATAATCATATCAACACATCAGCGTAACAACATATGAACATCATTAAATACCATACCAATTGTATACCATAATACCATGCATGACAACCATAACATTGACAACATCAGACTTTACCCAAAGTGGGTGTAACCTACTTTGATACCACTCTATAACACACCTCCTCTCATATCTACCCACTTTCGCTGGCTTTCCCGCGTTAAACATGAGCTGAGGGAATACTATGATAAGACTCAACCTCCTAGATGACCTTAAGGAAATGAAGTCAATACCACTAGACCTCATTGGCCTCTTCCTGATGCCATAGGGCCCATAAGGGCTGACCCACCCTTCCTGGACCTTTTTCCTTGAGACAACTCACCTTTTTGTTGAACTAGAGCCCCAATCATTCCCTTGTCAAGCCCTCCAAGTGACTAAGATTCATCAGTCTCTCACATGAGCCTACCTAAGTGCGACTGTATCATTTTTCTTCTAGTGCTATGTCAACAACTACGAGATTTAAGGCTATTTAACCAGAGCTAGGGCTTAACCTCTACCTAGAACTCTATGAAACTTTCAGAACTCATAAAAGATATGAAGAAAATGAGTTTGATAACAAACTTAATCAAATACTTGACCTACCATGGTCCAATCATGATTGGCATTCCAACAAACACTTGGTAAATATGTAACCTACATGTCATTAATGCAAGTTTGAACAAAGGGACTAAAAAATTATCTGAGGTTTAATAATAAGTGTCATTGCCTTCTCACATTAGTTTTCATAACACCAATTAGGTCTTCATTCATTATTCATTTAGTTTCAACTAAAAAAATGAAAATACCCATGACTGAGATTTGTCATATAACCATTCTTATAACTAGTATATAACGAGATAAATAACAATGAGAGAATAGCCATTAAATCTACATAAGAACAAGTACATTTACTCATAAAAATTAAGAGAAACTTAGCTCTTATTAAAGATAGGAAAAATCCAACCAGTTTCAAGACTTCCACGAACCACTCGACCATAGATTGGCTGAACCAGATCTTTCTTTTAGCCAACCACCCCCATGCCATATTCCAAGCATGAATGTGGGATCTAATGGGATAAACCAATCCATAAACAAGAACGAGAATCTAGAGTTTAAACCACCTCCACCATCACCATACTATGACCTCACCTAAACCGGTGTCGAGATCACAAAACCAAACTGAGCTTGGATGCCTCAGAATTTCTTCTCCAATAACTTGAGGAATTTTCTTGTCTCCACCCTTAGACTTTACCATGTATCCATCCATTACTGGTAAAGAGATTCCTAGGCCTTTGGGAATTTTCCTAAGACCACCTCACTGTTGATTTGGGGTAGCATCAGATGTGCTCTAGCCATGAAATTTGGTGGAGGTGCTAAAGAACATAAGATCTCCAATACCCAGAAACGGTTTGGGCAGGTTCTAAATAGTTTGAGAGATATTAAAATAATTAATATTTTTAATGGAGTCCCTAAGTCTAAACTTAGGGAAAATAAAATATGAATGTGAATTAATACAAAACTATGTTAGAAGGGTCCAAAATTCATGGATCAAGCTAGAGTTAATATTATCCATTGATTAGGGACTTAATCTCGGCCATTGAATTGTTAACAACACAACTATAAAAGGAGGCTTGAGGGTCACTTGGAGAACACACCGAGTTGATCAAGATTTTGATTTTCTGGGGTAGGGTTTGTTGAGGAAGTCAAAAGAGTGATCAGAGTTGCAGTTGAGGGGAAATTAATAAATAAGCAGAGAGGCAGAGATAGTACCAAGAGGATCAGTGTAGAAGCTGGGAGAGAGGGATGCAGAGCAAGCCAGAGGTTCAAGCAGAGCCAGCCATGGCTCACGCAGAGGCTCTAAGGGCTAATGCAGTGCCTCCAAAGGTTGGTGGAGGATGAGCTAGGGTGACGCTGGGTAGACACTGGGCCAAAAAGGGCTGACGCAATCCCTAGAGGCTGACATTGGGGTTTTTGAGGGAAAGATTGGAGTTGGGAGCTATCAGAGTGTTTATCTGGGGTTTCAGCTGGAACATCTGTCTTCGACTGAGAGGTACTACTGCCAAGATTATTATTTATTGGGTGAGCCGTTTTTGGCACCCATATTGTATTCTGAAATTGCTTAATAATTAAAACCCTCAAATATCTCCACCGGTTTTCTCGCATTAGGTTTTTCCGAGGACATTGGTCCAAAAAAAACGATGTCACTTGTGTGCTTGTTTTGTTTCCTTTAGTTGATGATCTGTAATGTGTTGAGCATGTGCTTGTATTTATTCTAAGTATTTACATGGTAAATAACTTGTTAATTAATCAAAACAAGTAGGAAGAAATAAATCAAAGAAGTACATGAAGGGTTTCTAACAGTTAGACTTAGAAATTCCAACATGGTATCAGAGCGTGGTTGCAGATCACAGGAGAACTGAGGACATCAGCCGAGCAGAGTAGCATCAACAGAAAATAGTTGTCCCGAGTGACAAAAGTTGTTCCTAGCAGAGAATTAGTAAGTAAGGGGTGACGTAGCGCCTGCGTCATCAAGTTTGAGCCGGGAAGAGGATCAGCGCAGTGGCAGAGGGGAGAAAACTCGACCTATGAGAGTGCCCAGTCATATTTCTCAGTTAGGAAGGATTGGCACCCATGGCTAGGAGGTGTCGATTTTGTTGGTGTTGGAATTGCGCAGAGCCTAGAAGCTCTAACCTTCAGTTTGTTGGGGCTTAGGAGGTTGTGGGTAAGTTTCAAAGTGAAGTTGGTGGGGTGTTGTAGTCAAAACAGTACCTAACAGGGGAAGACAAGGAGGAGAGAGTTGCTGCCAAGGATTTATAGCCAGAAAATCTGGATCAGTGGTGTAGCTGCACTAAGGATCAAAGTGGGGGCATCTCGACATTGGCAGAGGAGTTTCCAGGAGGGAAATCGAGGCTAAGAGGGGTTTCCAGGAGGGAAATCGAGGCTCAGATCGAGTCACATTGAGAACTTCCAAAAGGGAAGTAGAGGAGCAGTGAGATGGAAGTGAATGGGGTAAGAGACTAAGACAGACTGAACGGAGCCTCAAACTTTGTAGTCTGGAAGGCCAGAATCTTGTCTGTTCTAGACAAGAATCGTGTCAAGCACTTCGCCTTGAGGAAAATGGTAGTCCTAGTTGACCCAGCTGATAACGACAAGTATGAGGATGCAATGGCGATGGCCAAGAGCATCATCCTTGACGGGGTCAAGGACCATGTAGTACCACACATTTCTGAGAAGAACACGGAAAATGAGATGTGGGAGTCCCTAAAGAAGTTGTATCAGCATACTTTTGTGTAGAGGAAGATACTACTAGAAAATCAGCTGCAAACATACCAAATGCAAAAGGGGGAACAGATCGACACCTTCCTCAGTCAATTGAAGGAGATATGGGATCAACTGACTTCTATAAGGGCCATGCCGAATCAAGAATTGATGATGCGAACAACCCTGAATGTAGTCTCACAAGACTGGGAGGTTTCTGTCTAGAGTATACTGGGCAGGGCGACCCTTCTAGATTGGGAGGAAATGTGGGCAGCTCTTCGCCGAGAAGAGATCAGAAGGCTAAGCAATGTAGGAAGCAGCGCAAGGGGATCAGAGTCAAGAAGGAGGAAGAGGAGTATGTTTCTCTAGCATTTGAGGGAAAGTAGGAGAAACAGAAGAAGAAGGACCTCTCCAAGTTCAAATGCTTCAACTGTGGAGAACTGGGTCACTATGCAAGCTATTTTCCGAGGAAGAAGAGCAAAGGAAAGGCTTCTAAGACCAAAGTTACACCAGTAAGGGTGGAGAAGGAATTGGAGATAGATGGTGACCATGCCATTAGTTCTCACATGCCACTTCAGTGGAAGTGGAGATACATCGAGCTGAAGTCAGATGGAATATGGGCGAAGAGGGGCAAGATCCTCGAGGTACCTATACTCTTGGATTATACCTTGCTACGAGAGACCCTAAGAGGAGTAACAAGACTGGCAGATGTCGGTAGATATGGATGTGGATGGAGCGAAAGAGGGAGCTACATTGTAGGAGTCCCAAGACAATGTGAGGTAGCAATGCGAGATGCACAGAGTTGTTGCAGCAGCACAGAGGTCAGAGAGGGAGCTTCAACATCAGGAGTGTTTCTAGCCTGATGGAGATGTCAAAGTTGGGAGATCAGTTACTTACTTCTCAGTAACTAAGTTGCAGTGCAGCAGTTAGCAGTGGTAGTGCTATGGCTAGCATGATGTAGCATGATGAGAGGGGTTGTAGTACATATGCAATAGTGGCAGTGGCAGGGCCATGGGTAGCAATAGGGATGTAGAGGGAGCTGTAATATAGATGTAGCAGTGGCAGTGATAGGGCCATGGGTAGCATTACATGATACAGTAGTGTAGAGGATGTTGGGCAACAGGTGTAGAATCAGCACAGGGACCGATGTCGGATGTTTAGGGTGATGCTCAGTGAGGAGTATTACTAGAGCATAGTCCTCACTAAGAAGGAGTGTTGATTTCGGGTAGCATCATATGTGATCTAGCCACGAAAATTGGTGGAGAAGATAAAGAAAATAAGATATCCAATACCCAGAAAAGGTTTGGGTAGATCTAAACAGTTTGAGAGATATTAAAATAATTAATATTTTAAATGGAGTCCCTAAGTCTAAACTTGGGGAAAATAAAATATTAATGTGAATTACTATAAAAGTGTGTTAGAAGGATCCAAAAGTCATGGATCAAGCCAAAGTTAATCTTAGCCATTAATTAGGGACTTAATCTCAGTCATTGAATTGTCAACAAGAAAAATATAAAAGGAGGCTTGAGGGTCACTTTGAGAACACACTGAGTTGATCAAGGTTTCGATTTTCTGGTGCAAGGTTTGTTGAGGAAGTCGAAAGGGTGATCATAGTTTTAGCTGAGGGGCAGTGAATACAGGAGCGGAGAGGTAGAGATAGTACCAGGAGGATCAGTGTAGAAGTCAAGAGAGAGGGACACAGAGCCAGCCAAAGGTTCACGGAGAGGCAGACAGGGCTTACGTAGAGGTAGCCAGGAGTTGCACAATGCCTCAGAGAGCCAGCATGGGTGACATGGAGGCTCTAAGGGTTGATGCAATACCTCCAAAGGCTGACGAAGGATAAGCTGGGATGAAACTAGGTAGGCGCTATGCCAGAAAGGGCTGACACAATCCCTAAAGGCTGACGCTGGGGCTTTCATGGGATAGATTGGAGTTGGGAGCTGTTCGAGTGTTTTTTTGGGGTTTCAACCGAAACATCTATCTTCGACTGATAGGTACTACAGTCGAGATTATTCTCTATTGGATGAGCTAGTTTTGGCACCCAAATTGTATTCTGAAACTGCTTAATACTTAAAATAAAATATATTCATCATAAAATAAAGCATATCTATCATATTGACCAAGGAATACATGAAATAATTCATTAACAAATCATTGAGAAGAATGGACTTATTTGTATTAAATAATCAAAG
>APFE031086549.1:0-10292 GCA_000404065.3 Pinus taeda | reverse complement strand
TTTAGGTAATTTCAGAGATTGCATGATCTCTTATTCTTTGAATGCATGGCCCAAATCGTGCAGTGAAAATGCTCCACATTGTAACAGAAATGATGTCAAATGGCCTTTTTCACTTCCTTTAATCCTTTGCTTAGCCCACTCTCACTAGTTGTTTGATAGGTTATCTCTCTAGCCATCAATTTGTCTGGAACATAGTATGGGAAGACGTGAGGTGAGGTGATGCTCCCAAAAACCCTAATATATTTGAATGTTTCCTCCCCAAACTATCTGGCCACTAGGAGGATATCTACCTCAACTTCCTTAGAAAACCTAGGGGCATCTCTGTTGTAACCCTGTTTGTGGATAGGCATCATGATCCCATGACAAATTTTGTAAAAATAAGAGTGAAATTGAGACACCCACATGTCCTTATGATATATATGAATGGGAAGTGGATATTCCACAGTCCATTTCCATCCCATGATAGAAAATTTTGAACCAAAACAAATTTCATCCATCACATAGGCACTTATAAAAAATGGAGGGTAAACCCTTGTTGAGATACTCATTTTCCTCCTATAATCGATTATTGTCTTTGCTAAATTATCAGAAAAAATTTGGGCCCAATTCATTATGGTTGCGTTTACAACTGCATCTATTAATGGTAGCCATTCTAGGGAAAATTTAGTGCTATTGGGCTTGCCAAACATCCTACATAGCATGGCTGCTACAAAACTATGGGGAGGATAAATAGATGTAGTAGAGTACATACTCACTTTCTCCTTTTTGATCTTGCCCTCATTATTCAATCAGGTCCAGGTGACATCTATTGGGTCCTCGTTCTCTTTGGCAAACTTCTCAAGGAGCTGTTTTTTGTAGATGGTTTGTGGCTCTAGTAGGTGGTACATAAGTCGTAGGTTGTCTAGCGAAAAAGATCCCATAACCTCTTGGCTTCTATTCTTAAATTATTTGTCTGAGATATTGGCCTAATCAATAATCCACTTGACCATATATGTGTAAGGGATTATCTTTGGGCTCACAACTATGCGATGCAGAAATGAGCATTCCATTTAAAAAATGGTGGCATCTGAGGAAGTACGACCGTCAGTTGTGACCTTTGTTTCCAGAGGTCTTGGTTGCTCTTATTCTAATAAATCATACATGGTTTCCCACGTAGATGTCCCTCCTTCTCTTATGCATGTAGTATCTGTGAATAGTCATTTTTTATTTCTCAGACGCTATTGCCTTGCCCTTCTTTTCCATTGCTCCCAAAGACTCCTTCTGTGGATTTTCCCTGAAAATGGAGAAAAGCAACAGCTATCGGATATATAGAGATAAGAATGAATGTAAGCTGGCATAATACAGATAGCTTGAAAAGGTGATAAGAAAGGAGTTTTATTTGAACGCATGTGAGAAGATATCATATCACCTTCGATGGCGTTTCACACATAAATGCTAGTAACTTTTACTAAATGCCCACTAATGGTTCATTATCTCTTAGCTTTAATTCTCATTAATGTCTGCATCGTAAGTCGGGAAGAAAGATTCTAGGGTGGTGAGCCTTTAAATAGAGAAAATGGTGATTTTACGATTTGTGAAGCAATCTCGCAGATCGCATTATCGCATTATGTTTGTATGCTTTCCTTATTGTTTCTGCAAGATGCGAGATGCGGGCCGCTTACTATTGTTTCCAGGACATAGCTCATTTGTAAGGTTTTCTTGTGTAAAGCCCTTTTTATTAAGCAGCGGACATAGAGACTTGTTTGTGATGTATCTCGAGAGTGGTTCCAGGTCTCAATCGCATTTCGAAATTTCAACGGATGGTAAGTTTACGGTGTTCTTTTAAATACACATTGATATAAGGGAGATGTTGTTATCGCAATTTCACATCTCGCACATTTAAGGTAACTCATTAAGGTGTGCCTTCTAAGAATAGCGATATGCGATGTGGGCCTTAATTTTAATAAAATGCCTTAGGACTTGTTTTATATAAGAAACGTATTAGTTTCAAAGTATTAAAGCGCGGAGTCCTCTTTTGATCGCTTTTCGCTAGATTTGGCGGATTAGCAAGGCTTTCAATCATGCTTGATGGTGCAAAATGTTAATAGTTTTTTGAAAAGGTGTTTGATTGATATCTTGTTTTATTCCAAAAATTAATAAAGAAAATGCCTAAATGCTAAACTTATTTTTGGAAAGATTTTTTAAAGGGTCTCCAATTATTATTGTAATATTGACTACTACTATTAAAAAATGGGGGGTTGTTGAATAGCGCAATAATTGGCGATTCACTTGGAAGAACCAGTTATCTTTGAGAATTTTTTGAAATTTCTAAAACTTCTGAAATAGAGATGGTTTAGAAAATTAAAATTATGTAACATATAAGGTAAGTAATACTATTCTTGGAATATTTAAACAACATCGACTTAAATATCATCCATTTGATTATCCTCTCCTCATAAGAAAGTCATTTTTTCTACATCAGTCATTACTTGGTTTTAAAAAATAAAAACAGGGAGGCTCTTCACAGATCAGTTTTTGGTATACTCAGTTGTCATAGGTAGAGCCTCTACTGCCAACAGGCGTTCATAGCCTCGATAGGGGTACCTTTTAACCAGCAATGATTCAATATCCCACCTTGGTCAGAATACAATTTCTAAAGATAAGCTCATATTGTATACTTATTTCCATTTATTTTCTGAAATAATTATTTTTCTTCAAAATTTCATTTTTTATCCCTTAAAGGACAATGTCTTAGTTTGGTGACAAAAATTGACAATTCCATTCACTTGATTATAACTTAACTAAACAAGCTAGCTCTTGATGAGACCCCTTGTCTTTTGATTAATACAATCTCAAGCCATTAACCTGTTTTGATATGCAATATTGGTAATGTCAGCTAGTTACAACCTTATGATCATGGTAAGTCGGCTCTTGATGAGACCTCTTATCCTTTAATTTTTAAGTATATTTTAGAATTACACTCTAAAAAATGTAAACTAAATAGATGGGAAGAATCACTGGCTCCTTAAGAGATTTTGGTTGACAATTGTAGAATTTTAAAGATGCTTTTCTGTAGAGAGACTTTGTTTTGTTATTGATACTTTTCTCGACTAATGTAGAGGCAAGGTTCCTTTCTAAAGTTGAGTTTTATCAAAGATCAAATAATTTTGGCAATGAACAAGCAATTTGAGAGCAATGTGACTTAACCCTATTATTTGTAAAGCCAAAAGTAAATGTTCTTCAACTTGTATTATTCTTTCTAGAAAAATAAAATAAAGGCAATGATATATAGTGCATAGAAGAGATCATCTTCTATGGAAAATATTTCCTTAAGATCTGCCCATTAACAGGTAGAGATTCTCTCTTGCCTGATAAATCCTGCAATAAAAAGGTTGATGGGCCTATTTGTGCCATAATCTGAAATAGGCCAAACCGCATTCGTTGGAACTTGGTATGTTTACCTTTTCCCTCGTGGGCTTTATCCCGTTTCAATACTAGGTCTCTAAGTTGAAATGATTTTGAACTTACAGAATTTGAATCAAAGGAAGCTTTGACTAACTGTTGATGATGTGCATGTGTGATTCTGGCCTTTTCCCTTTCCCCTTTGAGCTTAAGGATTTGTAACTGTCTAACTTGCATAGAAGAGCTGGCTACATTTGTAAGACAGACAACTTCTTTCCCATAGACCAAGTTATAAGGAGAAATTCCAATGGAGGCCTTCTGAGTTATTCGATCTACCCATAGAGAAAATATTAAAGACTTATGCTAGTTCTTCTGATTTTGGTCGAGATAGTTTAATAATCCTTATGAGATTTTTTTTTGTAGATTCAGCTAACCCATTTCCCTGTGGATAATAGTTAGCAGAGTATTTGAGCTTGAAACCTCTTTTAAGAGCAAATTCTGTCATAACATTGCCTGAAAAATAAGATGCATTATCAAACATCATGGTAGATGGTAGACCAAATATAGTAATGATAAATTGATCGATGAATTCAATGATGTTTTCAGAATTGGCTACCTTGAGTGGAATTGCTTCCACCCATTTTGTGAAGTAATCAGTTGTTGTAGGAATATATCTATGCTGCTTAAAAGAATGAGGAACAATCTCACCTATTATGTCCAATCCCCATCTCTCAAATGGTTGTTCAATATTGACTGGTTGTAATGGTAATGCAAGTTTTCTCTGTCTCCCAGCAGCTGTCTGACAAACTTTACATCTCCTTAAATAACTGTGTGCATCCTTGAATAATGTTGACTAGTAATAGCCAGCATGCAGGATTTTATGCGCAGTGGTATCTCCTCCAAAATGTCCACCAGCTGGTCCATCATGGAGTTCCTGTAACACCTTTTTTGCCTTATATTTTTCAAGACATCTAAGTAAAATAGAATCATAATTTATTCTAAACAGCACATCATCGACGATTTGATATTGTCTAGCTTTTAGCCTCAAGGTCCTTCTCTTCTTATAATTTAATTGCATTAGGGCATATCCATTTCTTGAGTAAAATGTGATATCAACATAACTTGACTCAGTGTCATTAAGGCTTACCTCATAGACTTGTACATCATCACCTGAGTCTTGTAGTGTTGATAAATCAAATGCTCCTGCTAACATCTTGCAAAAACGTTGACCTTTTACAACTTTTGTTGGTCTGATTTCAATGTCATATTCTTACAGAGCTGTCACCCAATTTTATCTTTTCTCCCCTACATCCCTTTGTATCAACAGATTTCTCACAGCTAAGAATGACACTACTACTTTGGTGTGGGTTTTGGGGAGAAAAGGTCTAAAGTGTTTTATGGATTTGAAAACAACAAAAGCTTATTTTTGAACATTTGAATAATTCAATTCAGCCCCCTACAAATTGGAGCTAAAGAAAGAGAATGGGGTTTCAACTTTTTCTTCATTGACTTGTGTCAATATAGCTGCATACGATTTCTCGGAAGCGAAAGTATATAGAATGAAATGAATTGAAAAAATTGGAGTCGCTAAACAGGGAGCATTAATGATTGCTTGTTTAATCAAATAAAAAGATTTGTGTTCTGTGTGTCCCCATTTAAAAAGAGAATTTTTCTTTATCATAGATTGAAGAGGAAAAATAATCTGTGAGAAGTTAAGGACAATCCTTTTAACAAAATTAATCTGACCTAAGAAATATTGCATTGATTTTTTGTTATGAGGTAAAGGAATTTCAGAGATTTCTCTTATTCTATCAGGCTCAATGTGAATCCCTACTTTGGATACAATGAATCCAAGGAGTTTTCCTTCACTTAAAGTAAAGAAATATTTCTTAGGATTAAGAGAAATTCCATAACTTTGACAACACTCAAAGATTTATTTTAAATCTCTCAGATGATTATTACCCTTTTTTGAATATACAGTTATATTATCCAAGTAGATTACTACTGATTTGTTTACTAAACCTTTGAAGGCTATGTCCATGACTCTTTGGAAAGTAGGACCATCATTAATTAGGCCAAATGGCATCTTTTGATAAGCATAAGTGCCCCATTTTGTCTTGAATGTAGTTTTAAGCTGGTCATCTAAATGTACTAGGATATGATTATAACTTGAGAATCCATCCAGAAAAGATATTAGTTCTGAGCCTGCAACTGATTGCAATATATTTTCCATAGGAAAGTGGAATGTTGTCCTTTTGACATGCTTTGTTTAGATTTCGGAAGTCTATACATATCTGAATATCGCCACTCTTCTTTCTGAATGGGACAAGATTGGAGACCCACCTGGAATGTCTGACAGGGAAAATAATCTTGGCTTTCAGCAGTTTGTTTAATTCATATTTAATCTAATTTTCTAAATTAGGATGGATTTTTCTTAATTTCTGTTGAACGGACTTCTCATCGGACTTCATGGGGATAGTATGTTGAATAATAGAAGTGTCATATGTTTTAATATCTTCATAGTTCCATGTGAAGAAGTTCTTATATTTTTTCAACAAACGTATAAAGGCTAATTTCTCATCTGACGTAAGTCTGAAGGCCTAGATTAATATTTTGAGGTTTCATGTTAGTTCCAAGGTTAATCAATTCAAACTTTAGAGTTGAACTCTGAAGTTTTGAAGTTTGAATCTGTCCTTAAGGTCATATAAATCTTCCAACTTAACCATAAACTTTGGTATAGCATTATTGGTTGTTTCTTGCTTAAGTTGGTTGTCATGTTGGTCTTTGTCAACTATCTAGTCATCATAAGAGCCTTCTGATGTCAAAAAGCTTATGATATCCGGATCTCTATTAAAGACTCTCCAGTTGGTGATATTGTCAGGAATAGAAGGCCTAAAAATCAATTCAATAGAAAAGCGATCAGGACTATAATATCCTAGTGGAATAATCTTAGAAGCCACATTAGCTAAGAGATCGGCACTTGCATTTTGGAGTCTTAGAATAGGGGAAATATTAAACGTTGTAAAGTGGGAAGTCGAGTCTTGGACTAACTGATAGTGTTTCAAATGTCCTAACAAACAGGGTATAGTATTTCTAACCTGCTTTATCACAATTTTTGTATCTCCAAACACTGGGAGGTGTTTGATATTAAGGCCAATGGCCTTATACAAACCTTGAACTAATGCTTCATATTTTGCAGTGTTATTTGTGCAATCAAATTCAATTCATCATGCTAACATAGTCTTTTCCCCTTCTGGGCTAACTAATATGCATCCTCCTCTTGTTCCATCATTGGATTTAGATCCATCAGAAAATAATTTCCAAAATAAAGATCTAACTACAGGTTTATCTACAAAATTTACACACTTAGAAGTATCTGTTTGAGAAAAGTTTTCAACTTGAGATACTACAGAGTTTTCCAAGAAAGGTGAAGTATAAGCATTAAAATTTCCTAGAAATGATTCTACTGAGTAGTTTCTGATAATATTGTTTCTATATGCCACTGGTTCATTTTCTCCTTCTAGCTCTGTGACTATGTACTTTTGATGTTTTTCGCGATCAACCCTTATCTGATTTGGCTTGCTATTATAGGGAAGCCACATGTGAGACCAGTCAGTCGCAAAATATCCATGAAGATTTTCTAACCAGTCTCTACTAAAGATTAAGCCATAGAACTCGGGAATATCAGCTACAAGAATTTCAATGACTTGACAGACTTTGGGATTTGATGAGAGTCTGATGGTTACTTGATTAATTTCCCCAACAACTTTGACTTGAGACCGATTTAACTGCACAATGTGTACAACATATTTTTGAGGTTGAACATTCAACTTTACACAAATTGTTCTAGGTAAAATGTTAGATGAAGCTCGTGAATCAACTAAACAGTTGTGTAAGTTTCTATTAAAAATTTCAAAATTAAGGAGGAATGGAGGAGTATGAGATTTAGATCTTCCTCCAATAAGAGCAATGTTAGTTGGATAAATTTTGTTTAAAGAGGTGCTAGGAGGTATTCCTATTTCTTGGGCATCTTGTGAGATTATAGCAGCAAGAAGAGGTGAAGTAGGTATTGCTTTGATCTCCTTAAGGAGTAGCTTCTACTGATGTTTTAACTTGCTAAGCTCATGAAAGGTGATGTTTTCCCTAGTCTTTTTTATATCATCAACAATATTATATTTCATTTCATCAGATACTATCAGGGTTTTAGTTGAAGGAGTTCAACTAAGGAGGAGTAGTTTGAGTGAATTTTGGTGAAGATTTATTAACTGTTATTTTGTCCTTGGGAGGTGGTGTTGAAGCCTTTTGCTTTGGATTTTGTTACAGAAAAGCAACAGGGTTTGTACTTCGGGTGGCAACAGGCGGTGCTTCTTGTGTTTCTTTGTTGGGAAGTATAAAATCCCACATTCCGTGTAACTCTTCCACCTCTTCATTATATGTTTGATCTTCATTTGTTGAACCTTCATCTTCCTCTCCATCTGATTCAACATTTGATATAGCATTTGAGGTTTAGGATCAGCAGGGGAATTCCTTTTGAATGGTCTAAAATATTTCTTAGAGGAAGTCTCTACTACCTGTTTTTTAATATCAACCATTTCATTAGACATGGTTTTGAGGACTTTCTGCAAACCTTCAAGATCAAAAGGATCTTTTAGTGGTTTCTTCTTGGATTCATCCCTAAAAGTCACTTTCTTAGGTTTTAGTTCTTCTAATGCATTTTTCTTATCTATAGCTAGAATGTGTTTTCCTACAGCTATTGCCTCTTTCTTATTTTCTGCCAAAGTTGGTTTGGCAGCTCTATCGACAAAAATAGTTGTGTTTGAAGGGAGAGCAGAAATATACCACTCATTTTGGACCTCATCCCTGGGCTTAGATTCTGCCAGTATCTTATTCAATAATTTATTGAAGCGAGAGTTGAAGTCTTTTATTGGTTCTTTAGGTTCGGCTTTCAAATTGTAGAGATCATTGATTAGGGTAGTCGTGGATCTGTCATCTCCAAATATAGTTAAGAACTACTCTTGAAAAGCATCCCAACTATTAATAGAACCTGATGGTAATGAGAAGTACCATGATCCTGCTGCTTCTTGCAAAGTATATGGAAATAATCTTACAACTACATCTTCTTCTACTACTTCATTCAAGTTAATGGACAACATAAAATTATTTATGTGTTCCTCAGCCACTAGGCCACTATTAGGATTGAACTTTGGTAACCATTTCTCTAGATGGAGTGGAAACAGATGTAAAGGTGCAGCCATCCTAACATCTCTTGGATTTGTCCATGGACTTTGAGGAGGTTGAGCCATTGTTGGTATTGGATAAGAGCAAGATGTGGCAGTGGTTGAAGGTGATTGGGTAGAGGGAGATGCAGTTCCAGTATCTGTGTGAATCATGATCTAGAGCGGCGAGGTGGATGATTGGTCTTACGATGATATGGATGGAATGAATGAAGATGATGATTGTGTTGATGAAAGAACCTCACTGTTGGACTCAGATGATGTCTTCTTAGCTTTCTTATGGCTTGGTAGAGGGAATTCGAATGGTGGGATTGCAATCTTTTCTCTTTGTGCTCTAGTTAACTATTGAGATGGGGTAAACTGAGAGGTAACACTATCTTGGGATAACTTAGATTCCTCTTGAGATATCAAATTCCCCTATAATTTACAAATCAAAGGTTGGACTTCAAGGGCTTCGGTAGAAGAAGAATGATCTAGGTTCTTTTGGATTTCCGTAGTGGGATTTGTTGTTGTTTTTACAACTTCTAGCTTAGGATTAGGAGATTTGAAATTCGATCGAGAAGTTGGAGGTGATGGTGAGGGATTTTTACTCATAGAATGGCCTGCTAATTTGGATTTACTTGCCATTCACATTCAGGCCCTCCTTCTAGCGCCAAAAGTGTTGAAGCCTCGAAAATCGTTGCTTACAACATTGGGGGAAAATCACCCGGTCCAGACCTTGGTTGGCAGCTCCTTTTCCATTTGGTGTAGTGGCTCCGACTAGGGGTAATGGGACCAGTTTCCTAATATAAATTATGATAGTGTTGATGGGTTGATATATGATAGTTAGGTGGAATGTTTAAGCTAAAGGTAATCTAATCTAAACTAATAATCACATGCATATATCCTAATTTAAACATTATCTAGCTATGACTATACCCGGGAATAAAATTGAAACATGTGATTTAGAATAATGTCCTAAAGCAATTGGTAATAAAGATCAATCAATTGCAATAGGAAGTGAAATCATTTTAACAATTATAATTTCGGATAAATAGTTAGCCGAAATGATTGTGAAAGATATATCGCATAAGAAATTATTCATATATTCAGTATAAAATTTAGGCCGTCACCATACAAAAGTGCAATAATGCTAACCAAGCTTTAAACTTTCATAGATAAACAATTTGAAGAAAAAATATTCCTTAATACTTAAACAAAACAAAATCACGAGGTAAAAGTACCATTTGTAATAAGTTTTTCTCATGTGTTTCAGCAATATCGACCTACTTCCAATCAATCCAACACCATCTAAGAGTACAAAAGTGAAATTTCAGTAGAAGATGCCAGATAATATAAAAATAAATCATGTTCCATTCATTTCACTAGAACTTCCTCAAAGGGACAGAAGTGCATGTTTTGAAGATTGTTTCTGATAAAATTTCTGGACCCCTCTCTAAATGCATGAGAGGGGTTTAAATACTAAACTATAAATCCTAATAATAGATTATTACAACAATAGTTGAGTAGGTTTAAACGACCTTCCTCAAATTGTGCAAAACAAAACAAAAATAGAAATTAAAACACGGTGACGAGCTCCTCTGCGTTCGATCTTTAAGATCACAGATATTCGTCATGAGTTTGAGTTGTGTCGGTCGGCTGATCGCAGATTTCAACTGCCCAGAGAACACGACATGG
>APFE031086546.1:53097-83329 GCA_000404065.3 Pinus taeda | reverse complement strand
GACTCCTAAGAAGACTGACAAAACCAGAGATATCTAAGGTTCCACAACTTCTAAATCCAAAGTCACTACAGGACCAATACAAAAATCAAAACCCTAATGCTAAACTTTCAATGAATTTCACTAAAAATTTCGACACTAATGGGATAAGCTCAGGTGAATATTTTTGACAGACAACCAGTGGATCTGGGCAGTAAAGACTAAGAAAAACAAAATCTAAAGGGAAAAAAAGGATAAAATTGAAATTTTCGCAATTTTAACAGGATATGCAGGCAGCCTGTTTCTAACTCAGAGGGTGCGTACTACTGCAAAATGAAGAAAAACTAAATTCTAACTCGACTCTAAGCTAACCCACCCAAAAACACAGTCAAGCAATCAAAAAACAAAAGGAAAAAGACTCTTTTCAGATCAAAGTAATACTCAAAGGAAAAATCAATCACATCAATGGATTCCCCAGCGGAGTCGCCAATTTGTCATGCGGAAAGAGTTATTTTTGCTGACAAAACTAACCTCCCTAGGAGTCTAAGACTCATCTAGTGATCAAACAAGAACAATTAAGAGAATAATTCCTTCTCTAAAACTAATATATTATTTCTAATGAGAAACCAATGTGTTTTTCGAATCCTACCTGAATCCAACGCTTGTTGGCAGTACTACCTCGTCGATCCAGATGAGCTCCTCCTTCACTTCGAAGCCTGCATACACTAACAATCAAACGATTACATAACACCTGAATATTCCATAAAAACAAAGCATATTCAACATATAGACCAAGGAGTATATGAAACAATTCATTAACAACAAATCATTGAGAAGAATGGACTTATTTGTATTAAGGAAACAAAAAAGAAACCATTACACCCTGAGCCTTGGTGTTGTGCAAGTTCCTCCCAGGGTCCAGCAAGAGTTTTCCTCTACTTTGACAAGCTCACCCACTTCCAAATGAAACAATAAAGGATGGTAATCTCTCCTCACAAGCTTACAATGGAAGTCCTAATTCCAGCAGCATCTACACTTTGGAATGTTCAGCTTTCAACCTTCCCTCCCTTGGCCCAATGCCTGTATTTATAGTGTTCTAGAGGAAGTTATTCAGTTCCAACATCAATGGGATACTCCCTCTTTTGGATGGGGTAGCTCCTCTCTTGATGGGATAAGTTGCTCTATCATAGGGATGCATGAACCATCTGGAGGCGCTCAATACACGTCAAACACTCTTCTAGAAGGCTCTAGAAGTGACCACAAGTAACTTTTTAAAGATGAAACCCGCGCCTTTTGACCTTTACAGGGGTACGCACCCAACCTTTAGCTTACAGAGCGTACAAGTACGTAGGTACAGTGTGTTTGGAGTGCGTACACGCAGGCAAGGTAGAGAGAACCTGCGTACCCAGAGGTAAACATGTTTTTAAGTGACTTTCTCTCTTGAAGTTTTGACATGAAGAGCAGAGGCATGGGGCTTGACAAAGAGGACAATATGGCTATTGATGAGGCCATATAAACTACAGATAGTCAAGGTGACAAAATTCAGTGTAACACAAACCATGCGTGCCAAATCCCAATCCAAAATCTTCACCTCCACCACCCTGCCACCCTACCATTTACCCCTACTAGAAGCATTGGACCCCCATTTAGAGTGCTCAGAAAAGAGAGAATAGTAGTGTGGGTTGAAATAACTAGATTGTGTGTCGACTAACCCGGAGAACTTAAAGGGAAGGATAAGCAGGTGTAACAACACTCAATTGCATAAGAAATCATAGGAGAAGCAATACATCAAAACCCAGGGTCCACAGAAGCCTTGGAATATTTCCAAGAAGCATGCCAAATTTTAAAGGATGCAGGTTGGTTAAAATTCTTTTGGAGGTTGGAAGTATCAAATGGCAGTGTTGCCGTGGAATTTGAAAAGAATCAAGAGAGAAACTAGACAGAGGTCAGAGGGTTGATGCAAGAGGTCATGAAAGAGGTGATTGATATAGTAAACAAATTTCCAGTGGAAGGGAAGAGATGGTTTATCAGGAAGGTCAATGACCCCTCATTGAAAGAGGATTTCCTCGAAGAGGAAGACTTGCTGGTAAAGAAAGGCAGGGTAGTTAATAGATTGTCACTCCTCCAACCATGGGAGGATCTTTCGCTCTACTTCATCAAGTACATTACTCACGGAGGAAGGGAAAAAATTGTGTTTAATTATCATTTTCCATTTCTGAACCACCTCCAACATTAGCAATTAATCAACCTTCCTTATTTCTTACTGGGAAACATTAGGCACATGGTCGCGATTGTGAAAATAGGTTCACATCTAGAAACATGTGTTACCAACCATGGCCTTATCAAAATCATTGTCCTGGATGATTTGAGCTAGCAAGGGAAATAATTGGAAAGAATTCATGCAGAAAAGTCTTAGGACCACTAGCAAAACGAAAAATGAGACATATGAGGAAGCTCTAGAGGTGAGAAAGACGCAACCGCAACGATCGAATATAAGGGTCAGCAAGAGGCCGGTTGATAAAGAAGTTGGTGATAGGAGCCGAAAGTACAGGATAAGGGTTAGCAAGAACCCAAATTCCCCATCCATGTCAAAAAAGAATAAAGAAGTAGCAGAGTAAAAGCACGAGGAGAAAGGTCACCTAGAAGAACCTTCTTCACTTGCTAAGAGTGAAACCCAATCCTTTTGAAATTCTAGAGAAATAAATTAGAGAATTGAGGGCACAAATAATAGAAGGAAAGGCAGAGCCAAGAGCTCCAGGGACAGATACTTTGTCGGAGGCTGTGGACGAGGCTAGAAGGGGAGAAATCCTGGGCACTTTGTGCATAGCCTATGCTGAGAAGTTGGTGGCAGTAGGATTCAAAGTCTGTGTGGTAGACAGCAGCTCGAGGGAGACTCAAACTGAAATTTAAGAATCTTTTACACAAGAAACTATAAAGGACGTTGTTGTTACATAAGCACTAGCAACCAAGACAGCAAAATCAACAGGAAGTGATCAGGTAATGGATGCATAGGAGCCCTTGGCTAACATCGTTGTTTCATTACAACCAACAATGGAGGAGGAAGTCAGCGAAGAGAAGGAAGAGACATATAATGTCGATGAGATTATGGTCAACAAGACTGCTAGACAAGAACCAACAGTGAAGACCAAAGCAGATCTAGAGAAAAATAATGTACGAAACCTCGTGGATAACTGGTGCAGGAGCATTATACCACCCTTAATCAAAATTGAAATTTTTAGCTGAGAAAGAGGAAACATGGACAATCACAGTAAACCAGGGAAAATTATGCTAAAACAGAGACAAGTTGATGGAATTGATAAGGCTCGATTAAATATAATTATCCTCCATGTGTGAATATAGAGAGACTTAGGGGATTTCATTGAGTGATCGTGGGACAAGCTCATGGATCTTAACAGATCCCTCCTTTTGTATTTTTATTTATAAAGAGTCTGTGTTGTGTTACATGGGAGATATAGTATACAATATAGTCACAAGGGAAATTTGTGACTAAGGCCGAGAAGCCTTAGGCTGTAGTCGAATTCAGTGTATAATTGAAATATACGTGTTATTATACATTTGTATGTTATCTGAGTTTTGTGTGTTTGTGTAAGGTTTAGGTATTCTCCTTTATTATGTGCCAATGTTCCTATGAACTTTGCTTTAAACGAGTAAGGCATAGATAAATGTGTGTTTAATGAAATTTCACTAATAACTGAACGGAGGAGAGCTTTAATTGAGATTGGGGTCGATTGACTAGCACAATGGAAACCACCGGATCATATAGATTGATGGATAGTATTGGTGGAATGTGAGAAACCTGACAAATTCATTGAGAAACCCTAGAGTAGATGTTGATCGTCTGATTCATAAAACAACATATCTAATGATCATCATGTGGCCACAAGCTTTGAATTTTAAATCTAAAAATGGACCCAAGAAATTCATTTAAAAGAGTTTAAAGTTCTGAAATATTAGACCATCCATTTTAGGGTGATCAGACACATATCATGTGCAAACAAGCACGACGCTAATTTAGAAAATAGACACGAAGAGGTTTTCTACAACGGGATTAAAATCTCGTTGAAATCTGGCCATCGACACCATCGATTGAATGGGAGATCAGATGGTAATCATGCATGAAGGTGTGCGTAGGTTAACATTTTGGGCAGACCTGATATTGTATCATGAAGGATTAATTCTTATTTGGGTTTCGGCTATATGCGTTCAATGAAGGTTCGACAGTGATTGGTCAGGTTATGTGGAATTGCATTGTTTGTTGTGATTCCATGGATTATGGGTTTTATTGTGAGACCCACCAATTTGAAGGCTTCTGATATATACATGGGCCCATAACCCATAGGTCCACCTGCTAAGTTTGTAAAGATGCAACTTTGTTATGTCAAAGTAGCTGAGCTGTCATCAATAACATTGTTGCTACTCGAGAACCAACAATGAAAATGGAAGCTGACCAGGAAGATAAAGGAACCATGAAAAAATCCACTAATGAAGCTGATGTTCTCAGGAGGATGCTACACCATCAACTGATAGTGCATGCGAAAGTATGTCAAGTCCTGATGAAGGATAGCCTTATGAGAGATTGTTGTTGTTGCTAGAGCTACAAAAGTGGAAGCAATTGGCATTATCTCTATAGTAGGGAGCACTTTCACTCAAAATCCATAAAAGAGTTATGGATTCCCTGAGAAAAAAATGGCTAAAAGAAGAGTGAGAAAGAGAAGAGGAGGCATATAGGCACAAGGAAGTTATAAAGAACAAGGATGAAAAGAAATATTATCTGCATCGATGGGTCTCAGACATGACGTTTGATAAGACCAAACTCCATGAGCTTGCTCTAAACCTCCCAATATGCAGGTGGCTATCCCTGTCATAGCCTGTGTTCCTGTGGGATCGTCACTACTTATTTCAATTAAAGGAAGTTTATGAGAATAGGTCCTATTTGGGTTCTTAAACC
The DNA here is from genome assembly GCA_000404065.3 of Pinus taeda. Classification (NCBI taxonomy): domain Eukaryota; kingdom Viridiplantae; phylum Streptophyta; class Pinopsida; order Pinales; family Pinaceae; genus Pinus; species Pinus taeda. The sequence goes on along the minus strand of APFE031086546.1, from coordinate 78,384 downwards.
TGTACCTTTTTGGAAGATTTTCAATGTTGTGACTTTGATGACCAGAGCTTGCTATGCGAGTCGTTCCTGCACAATATCTTTTGTGAATTTGTGAGCACAAAGGTGGTGGCGAGAGTCCTCTTGTGGGCCTTCCTTTCATTCATGAGGAATCAGACTGACTGGAACCTGGCCAAGAAAACAACACAAACGAACGAGGAAACAATAACATTGTGGGACAGGTTTGAACCAAGAATGCCTTACGAACTCCAACGAGAGTTTATATTATTCCTCGACACTATCAAAATCACAAAACAATCAACCGTCTATAGAAAAATAATTGTGAGAATTTGGCTCAACTTGTTTACAAATATAAGGAGCTAAGCGCTAGGTGGATGTCTCAAGCGCACCGAGGCCTATACTATTGGGTTACAGGAAGTGGACCCCTTTAAGTATAGGAACTTCATGGCTACTGTTACATGGGTGCTGCGATATGTGTTGGTTGTACATACACTGGCAGCATTCTGGATTTTCCTCAGGTTTGAATTCCCTTTGATATAGTTTCTGTTGGGTGAGTATTAGACTGATTACCATTTATGCGATTGTGAAGATGAATCTTGGCCACGTGAGCTAATGGAAATTCAAGGATTCAGAGTTACGGGTGATGATACTACTAGTTCCTATAATTTGATAGATTTTGATCGGGGGTACATTAGAAGGAACTGAGATTCTGCATAGGGACATGCAGTTCCTTCAGTTGGGGGAAGATGTTGGTTGTGTTTTTTTACCTATTTTTTGCACATTCTTTCCCCAGTTTTTACCTTTCTATTCCCCAGGCATATGCCTTTATATGACGAAATTCCCTATTTTCTTACATTTTTAACGTATTTTTTTGTCATGTTACTTTTTGGTATTTTACCGAATAATACAAGGCTTTATTCCTTTTTGTGGCTAACTAGTAGAATATTGAAGAAGTATTTTGGGAAGTCCTTTTAAGATGATGGCTTGTGAGAACAAAGCTATGAAGTAGACAACTATTATAGGTTGTTGCTACATATTAGATGCTCTTACAGGTTACTGTCGCACATTAGATGTTGTTATAGGCTGCTATTACATATTGGATGTTGTTACAGGATGCTCTTACACCAAGCGTTGATTCGACGTCACACCAACAGTTTTGTTGCTAGTAATGCCATGTAATCCCATACTGTCATTCATTCAGTTTTCTTACAACAGAGTTGGGAAATGTGGGTACTATTCCACATAACAATTGTCGACAAAAGGGATTATTTATTTTTGAAGAAGAAAGACTCAAGGAGTTGCAATCATAACTGATGGATATTTGTATTTAGTGATAGGCTGTAACTACTTTTATTCTTGATCAACATGATAATCATGAGATTCTCATGAAAGATCCATTTCTAATGCCGGGTTGTAAGAACTATAAAGGACTTGATATTTCATGTAAAAGAGATGGCATATAGAGAAGTATTGTTACTTTGATTCTGTAATTGTGAATTTGTTATTAATATCAATCAACACGGTGATATTGTAACTATTCTTCAACTTATCTATTAATCACTTTTGTTTTCTTCCTATGTCGTGTGGAGGAGTAAGGGCCTTCCCCTTTGGCAGAGATTGCAGTGACATAGGTAATGTACATTCTAGTTTAGTTAATTGATTTATGGGTTCTCGTTGTGTTGTACAAATCTTGGATTACATTCGTTGTTGTTTATATTTATACTATGTTGTTACACTGAGTTAATCAACAGAATGATAGTAACCAACTGGAGTAGATCTTAGTTCCTATGTGGCGTTCCTTTACATTGATAGTTGTGAGTTGTGATTTAATTTTGTAGAGTGTTTTAATATCTACATGCATGATTTGATTCAACAATTTAGATCAATGACATCTTTTACATTTTTTTGTCTTTTCTTATGCTTGGTTGGACTGTATTGGCATAGACAATGCAAACTCCATTTAAACAATAGGACCTACCCTAGCTTGACAATGAATGTTGCAATCTCAGTCAATTAAGATTGATTACAATACACTATAGAAATGAGAATCAATAAATATTAAACATGTGATGATAAAGTTAATATTATTTTCATTTTTGATAGTCATAATGTAAGAGTACACTGATGAGAGTGTTTCGAAAAAAGAAGTAGGAAATAATCATGACTTTTTAAAACAATGGAGTGATAGTTTTTGTAGTAACCTATTTTCCAGTGATATGAAGATGTAATATAACTAATAATATTGCAGATGATGAGATGAATAGCTATAATTATTGTTAGCTCTATAGTGGAAAATCATCAAACATAATAAAAGGCATAACCTATCAGAAAAAAGAAAACATGCCTTAGAGACAATGTATGGATTATAACTAATAATATTGCAGATGATCACATCAATATGTATAATTATTGTTACCTTTAGACTGGAAAATCATCAAACGCAATAAAAGCGGTAACCTATCACAGAAAAAAGCCATGCCATAGAGACATTGTACTCAAGGAAAATGTGGCTTAAAGTGTTTGAGAAACATGACATCATGTTTAATATATTGAGATATAGTTAATACCTTGCATGACATTGAAACTCACATCATTCAATTTGTTATTAACAAATCTGATTAAGTAAACAATCTTAATGATGTAAAGTTGCAACAAAAAGTGTTATGTTAACAAGTTGCATTAATGGTTATTATTTTAGGATATTTGATATTCATTTTCGTAGGTTACGTTTGTCAATGATCATGATTATATCATTTTATTATCAAAGGAGTATCTGATAAGTCATTTGGGAATATTACATGTTGGTAAAACTAGTTAAAATTTCTAATCCTATGTATTTTGTTTGTGGTACATCGAGGGATGTTACAAGTGGTATCAAAGAAAATGTTGCAACAGTAGAACCTCTTACATTCCATAAGAACAAGAAAGAGAAGAGGTATGATGCAATCAGTTGAACGTCATGTATGATGCTAATGAAAATATATTTGAATGCATGCATTAGACTACATTTAATATGGAATGCATAATATTCCTAATGCTTTATTTGAAGAATAATAATGTGATGAATACCTTGATAGATAATAGTGATAATAGAATTTTAGTCCTTATGATTGATAAAAGATAGTTACAAATTTTGTTGCATTGTATTATAACTAAATTATGGACAATTTTGAACACTCAAACAATAAATAGTGATAGTGTGGATTAACTAATAATTTTTGTATCCATGCTATCATGTTAATGTTTAATGATGCTTTAGAATAAATTTATTGGAATTGCAATGCACTTCTTATGACTTTGAGAAAAGAATGAATGTGTGCATTTCTTTTTCAATAATGAAAAGAAGTGATAATGAAAGAATGCAGTAAGGGAAGGGTTATCTTTCACATTATTGATAGCATGCTATAATGTTAGACTTTAAGCTTACGTGGTAGTCTTTTTGGAACAATATGATCCGGATAATCCACATTACTATATCCAATATGTCGACGTTTTGAACCGCAGAGGGGGTCATCATTAGGACAGAAAATGAATGACAGATTGAGAGAAGAATCTTCCGACCAAAACAGATAAATAAAAACCTAAAATATGATAAATTCAAGTAGAAGCAAACTAACATAATTAGATGCCAACTAATTTAAAGACTAACCCACATATATTGTTCAATTTTCATTATTTTAGTTTTGATTATTTTAATTTAATTTTAATTTAATTGAATTCCTTATTTTAATTAACCTAATATGAATTAGTGAATAATAAAACTAGTTAATTCTAAAGAGATAAATGAATAAATAGATTAAACGTAATAAGTTTATTTTTATAATGTAATAAGTTTATTTTGTATGATTAGTTTTAACTTTTATTTTTATATAATACATTTTAATTTTAATTTAGTATATAATTCAATTTTATTTTCTTCTTTTTAATTAAGTGACCTAATTAAATCATAATAGTTTATTTTAATTAAAATCAATTTTTAAGTTTAGCCTAATATGAATTACCTAAATCATAAAAATAAAAATTAATTTTTAATTTTTATTTTTTATACATAAAATAAGTCTTATTTTTTATTTATCACTGTGAAACAAATTTAATTAATTAATTATTAATCCATAACATATGAAAAAAGATGAATTGATTTGATTGAGATTTAAAGTTATTCATATTGTATTTTATGATCTATATATTTATTTCATTTGAGATAATTAAACCAAAGTACCTAATTAAACAAAGACATAAATTGAGATGTAATAATTTTTAATTTATTAAATAACGTTATTTAAAATCTTGTCACATATAATAATTTTTTTTTTATTTGTTACTTTAGTTATCGTTGATAATAATCTTTAATATCTATTTATTATTAAGATTTAATAATAGTATTTATTATTGGATAGATAACTTAAACGCTAGAATCTTAACTAGCAAAGAAATAAATTATTTTATAGATTTAATAAAGCTAATTGCTAAAATCTAGTATTCACTAGAATAAATTTTATTTTTTTATTTGTTATTATTCATAATAATCATTTATTTATCTATTTAAAGATAAATGGTTATTATGTCAAATAAAAAATTATTAATTCCTAAATTTTTTATATCACTAACACAGATGTCATTAACTAAGACAGAGGGAGGAAGATGCCAGTGATACGACACCTCGAAAGATCTCGAGGGATTTATATGTCTAATGAGGGGAAGCTAGTTTCCACTAATCTCATTTCTATTGTCCTTGTTGACATTATGAGGAAATTTCATAATTTCGATAGCATGCTATAATGTTTAAAAAAAGCATGAAAGAGTCCTCTTGAATATTTATATAAGAAATAAGTTAAGTCATAGGCATTGTTGAGTAAAATAATTCTTAACATGATCATATGGGTAATGATTGATTTTATCTTGTTGCATAATTACCTTAGATGTTAACTGGATATATGAAAGTTTGGTAGAATTATCTATTTAGTAAATTGCACTATCCTCATGTGAATTAAGCATGTCATGGTATGATACATTTTCTTAAAAAAATTAAGGGCATGATTTTTTGTGATTGCAATTCTAACAAATTGTATGAGATTTATCGACAAACTATTAGAATTATCCTATCTCTATGTTTGTTTCTGACTTCTAAATTGTTGCAAGAATTTGTTATCTACTCTCACTAACGATAAATTAGTTTTGTTGTATGATTAAAACCTTTCATAGGATTACATGCATATTGAGATAATATGCAAGAAACAAAGATGACTACTAAAGTGAATATTTGTTTAAACATGCATGCCATAAAGAGCCTAGATTGTGATAACAATAATGTCTTATAAAAGTTACTATTTAATAAAAATGCATTATTATGTCAATAATAAGACTAAAAAGGAAAAATGTTGTTTCATTTTATATGAACATTCGTAATTGGTACCTACTGTGATGGGGAGATAATATAAATATTGTCCAATAGTGGGAATGCATGAGATGAAAATGATTATGTATGTTCTAGAAAGTTAATGATAAAACTAGTAGCAGTTAGGTATTGTTGATTACATTGATTTCTCAAGCATTACACATGATAATGTAATTCTATAGGTTAATGAAGCAAAGATTCTCTTAGTGTAAATAATTCACGTGCATCTAACAACATATTACATTTTCATCCTTTGTGAATACCATTTGTGAAAATATGTATTAAACCTAATGAGTTAGGTCCATTATGTTTTATAATTGTGGTTTCTTCATTAACATTGCTAAGGAGAATCTGGATGGCATTTTGAAATAGTTAACATTAATTAATTTTGGGATTAGAAAAGTTTGGTTAATTGATTTCATGTTAGTAGTGTTCCATAATGACTTATGGTTAGAAAAATATGATTGAAAATAAAATACAAATTTGCATGGATTAGAACTCTAGTGGTTGATAACATTTGGATGGGAATGATTATATCTATGAGAAGGTCATGCTTTCCTTATTTGTTGTTATGAAAAAGATATCCATGATTTTTGTTATTACTTTATATTTATTATTTGTAATATGTATTATTATTTCTTATCTTCACTATTAATGCATGGAATTTTTTTATGTATGTGAAAAATTGATGGGACCATCACCTTCTTTCCTTTCTGAAGTATTATGAAACCTTGATGCATGTGAAAATTGAAATGCATCTTTAGTTTATTTGACATGATGTTTCGTATGTAATTGACATAATTATGTAAAGAGTATGGTTTTACGAGGTACATTTTTTATTGATGTTGCTAGTATGATAAAGGAGGGGTAACTTAATACCAACATAGTGACATCACTACATTTTCAGTGGCAGGAAAGTTAAGAACTAGTGTACGGTAAAATGCAATTTGCAAATAGAAATGTGAAGGTATAATTTTTATTGTTATGAAAATATGGGATGTAATATTTGTGTGTATCACATAGAGTGATGTTTTTCTTTTTCCTTCTTCTAAAATTCATGTTGATTATTATGTGCGAAAATCGAAACAAACACCACCGACATGACATGAGATGTTAGTCATGATTTATGTGAATTGTTCAATTTTGGGGTACACTATGATTGAAAGCCAAAAGTGTGAGGATGGACGAGTAGTAAGGCATGGAAATTGTCAAGGAAACATGAGCTGGTAGGAATCATAAGTTGGTAATAAATGTTTTAAGGAAGCATCTAATGATAGTGGAAATCAAATTATAACTTTATTTTTATAGTTAATTGTATATGAATATTTAAAAACAATGTCAAGGTAAGGTGGTAATTCCATTTTAAAATGACTTTCTAAGATCACATGTAGTTGAAAAGCTAAAAAGTAAGAAGTAAACATTATTGAAGAATGTGAATATTTATTGGTGAAACGAAATAATTTTATTTACTATTATTTTTGGGAATATTATAGGAATGACCACATGAGATTGTATACTCCTCACACCCATGAAAAAATGAAAATCAGTTACGGTCCATGCAGGGACTAGAAAATTCCTCCATTCTTCCAAACAGATCACTATGTTTGGCTAATTTGACCATTAAGACCTAACATGAAAGGAGACAAATGTCATGGGTGGAAGACCACCAAAAGCTAACATGACTATAGATAAAAGTCACAGTTGTGTTCTCGCAAACAACTAAACTCCCACTTTATCCTTTCTTTCTAAGTGATAATAAATAATGAGGACCCTTTATTTTTGGTCTATATTTTATCATTTAGAAATAAAACTAAAAGGGATATTAAATGCATAAAGTTTAAAGAGGAAAACAAAGTTAAAAATTTATTAGAATAACCTTATCGCAACAACTTTAGCGAATCCTTTTCACACAATTTTACGAAGTCCTTCCCCTCCTAGATATGATCTCGCAAGGTTATGAGATAGTTTACTTATGTTTGAATGTTGTTGTATCAGGTTTTCCTTTATCAGGACATAATTCATCAAAACTCTTATTTATTTAAAATAGCTTATGATAATTTTGTTCTCTAAGCTGCTTTAACACATAAAATATTTGCATATCGAAGCCTCCACATCACGAACATATTATATTGAAAGCTTACTTCTCTTGGCAATCTTATTATCAGAGCTCTCAATATCACAAAAATGATATATCGTAAGTTTATTTTAAATTTATGTATGATATTTTCGTTCTCATATCCAACATGGCATGATCGTTTGGTCCCATTTACATTCACTTAAGTGAATTAACAATTAATTATTAGCCTTGAAGTTAATTAAAAATTTACATTAATATAGTTTGGTTTTCATAATTCATACTTTTAAAAGAAATTTTACGCTTTGTTTCAAATTTTACGTCCTTTGGGAGTGCTGAAAATATTCTTCGCTAAGTCTCTGCCTCAGTCCCCTACAAGTAAGCCCATTTTTCAAATTGATGGAATAAATGAAGAAAGGTGGTAGAGGTAAAAATAAGGCTACACAACAGAAATCTACCGGTCCATTTCTAGAAGAGGTAGATGATAATGTTCTAAGAGCAGAATTATTTTCGAATACTATGTGCTAGAGATGTTGGAATTACTTCATGGAAATAAATTTATCACTACTTCCAAAGCAAGAACCCTAGAGTTAATGGAAAGGATAGTCATAACTCATGACAACATTGTTATGTCAAAAGCCAATACTAGTGACGTCACCAACTATTTTCTCGATATAATTGTAGCCTTTTTGTGGTTATTGCCTTAAATGTATATGGTCCATTGGGTTGTAGAAACTTTGGACATATCCGATAGAAATTTTCAAACTATGAAAGTGAAAGTAATTAGGTATTTCACCAGCAAGGATTTATAAAGCATGTACAAGTTTCCAAACCCTTGCTATGTATGTAAGAAACAATAGGTTGAGTCTTTCATAAAAGAGCATGGACCACCCCTCCGATCAAATCCAACAATGGAGACATTGCCTAAACAATCATAAAACATAGATAACTTGTAAGTACTCACTTGATTCTTTCATTGCTTCTTTCTACCAGGTTGCATCTATGATGTTTCGATTACATTCACTCCCTAATGCATCGATATTCCTAAACACATGCGTACCTATGATTGATGAATCTTTTGAGGGGTACATATTTGACTGGGCTACCATACATTATGATAACTTGTCTTATCATATACTAGCTTTTCAGCATAGTAGAATAGTTTCTAAAAATAATGGATCCCCTGTGCTTTTCTATGGATTTTCCCGCCACAGGTTAGGAATAGACTACTTAGGATCTTAAGCCTATCAATATCTACCATGATATCCTATGGTAATCCAAGTATTTTGAAAATTTGTACTAGATATGTCACAGGGTTACGATTCCAATATCTAGAACCATGTTTGAGTCTCGATGACCAAGAATGTCTCAAGTAGCCATGGATGACCTTGAAAAATTCAACAATTGGCTTGGAGAAGAATTATTTACCTATATTAGAGTTTTTGGTAGCCTTTCTCATTCTCATGTTTTGGCTTTATACATTCTCAATAATGTAGTCAACATCAAAGTAGCTTATGAGACATTAGCTTAAGATATCACTAAAGTATTGAGAGAATCCAATAAAAGGGGATGCCCTATTTTTCCTATAAGATTAATTATATTTGCATTGGCCAATCACCACAATTGCAAAGTGGAGATCCTTGGTATTGAAGCTCTAAAATTTCCTATTGTTCCCAACCGATAATATGCCTTAGAAACCAAGGCACGTTACAATATTTTACAATCTCTCTCCAAGATAGTCTTATCGAAAGCTTTGGTGACCAAAAGCCCATACAATGAGTTATGAGGGAATATTTATAGCAAAGGGTGGGGTGACCCTTGACATTCCCCTCTACGATAGTTCAACTACTCTCATGACTCTTCACCAACTCTATGATTGTTACATCCAACTATTGACACATGACTTACACTTGACATGACGTTCCATTAAAATGCACATGTACTCATGTGAGACAACATGAATTGAGCGAGCCACACATAACATCACTGAGACTTTGTCCATTGTGATGGGACGAACAGTTTGACATGCCTGGGATTATGAGGGTGGTGAGCTAATGTGAAGCATGGTCATGTGTTATGGTGCGCATGGACCCCATGGTGATATCTTGCTGAAGCAAACTCTTACCTCTGTTCCAACTAGTGCATTGATGCGGCTCCTTCATCAAAATAATTTCCTAGGATGCATATGGTTTGATTAGGTGTCACTAAATCAACAACAAACTGATGCATATTGTCTGTGTTTCTCTTCAAGTCTATGCTAGTGGTCATGCACATCAACTTGCTGAAGTACATATTTAGCTCCACTTGAACTTACTTCTTGTCATCTCCTTCGTGAGTGTATTGAATGAGTTGGATCACATGCGTGCGCAAAATGACATGCATGCTTCTAAATCCCTTGCATGAGACCAAGAACACTTCTCACCATGTTTGCTCCATGCCAGTTGCTGGCATAGATCTATAGCTTGTATGGGTGTAGTTTCATCCATGAGTTCATGTTTCACCCACTGTTATTCTTGTTAATGTTGCAACTCATTATTTTGTCTATGCAGCTTCATGTTCTTCCTTAAGTTGCTGCTTCGACACATGAAACTATTTATTTCTTCACTTCTTTGTCTTTGCATGATATTCATGTTTCGTCATCACCTCATAGCATGAGTCTCCAAATTTTCTTTCATCATCAGTGGATCTTTTTGAGCTTGCAACTTTGTTCTACCTTTGTGTTATCAACAACCATCCTCTTTCATTCATTGCATTTGTTGCAATAATTTAATTCATTGCATTCATTGCATTTGTTACATTTGTTATGCTTCCATTAGTTATTGTTCATGATGCTTCTTGTTGTGATGTTGTTGCTTCCATTTTTGATTTCCTTGTCTACAAACAACTTGATATCTTCATGAGTAGGCAAGATCATAGACATTTGATCGAGTGCATCTCTAGGTGTTCTCTAAATGGTGTCTTTGACTCTAATCTCTTGGATACCATTGTACCTGCATTGTTGAGAGGCAGATGAACACTTGCTATAGTTGGATACATGGCAACACTGATGGCAAGCAATCTGTCAGTAGAAATCCAAAATGAACTTGAGAACTGAATTGCAGCATACCTATGTGAGTCATCATGAGGGTTGCATAATTTTGGCTGGAAGGTAGGGAGACTAACTACCAAGACTGCAAAAGGCATAATCTGTGCTTCTAGGAGATTGAATGACTACTCGAACTATGCAATTCATAATCCAGTCTAGCTGCTGACTATTGGAATTCCACAATGTGAAATCTCAGCTAGCAATGGTTGCAGGCTCAGTGTCTGCATTGCATAATTTTCTGGGCCAATAGTCACTGTCCCAAAAAAATGCACAGAAAAGTCCTGAAGGATAGTGCCTAGGGAGAAATATGCATTTCTGGAGAGGAGGACAAACACTTCCTTACTTGGATTGTGTAATGTTGTCCTAGTGAAGGCAAAGTCTGAACCACAGTTGGTCTCTCTCGCTCATGGGCAACTGAAAGCAAATATGACAGTGAATGCATGGAGAAAATTACTAATAGAAGAAGTGATTGACAGTGCATGAAAACTTGAATGAAATATTTAATAAACATGTCAAACTACATATGGGTGAAGCGAGTTGCCAAATCGGTGACCGTTCATGCAAAAAAAATTCATGCATGCGACAACAGTTAGATAGTAACAAAAAATAAAACAGTGCTACGAAAAGATAATATACATGTAAATGATAGCAAGCATTCAACGAAATCAAACAAACAATACTCATACAAGCATAAACACAAAAAGTGATGGAAATGCAACACAAGTCATGGAAAGTGGGCTTACCCCAAAGCAACAGAGTTGAATGTGCTGACAACTCCTAGATATGATGTGGGATGTTAGAGCTACAAGGTTGATGTGAGTAATGAGCTCTGTAGCATTAAGTTGATGAGTTTTGATAACATCGAGGATGTGACACACATGCCACAAATATAGGGAGAGAGGCATTTGGTGGGAGATTTATGAAATGATCCTTTCATGTAACATCCAACTGCCAAAAATAGATACCTGAAACAAGGGATTCTTTTGCATGCTACCTTGGGAGAAGCAGTTCATACATGCAAGCAAGTTCTTCTTAGTCCTGAAGGGAACCAGTCAGCTCAACTGCACATGCAAGAGACTACTCGACTACTAGCAGGAAATGCACATTTTTGGCTGGGAGTTGGGCTAGCTACCCAGGATATTTGCACAATTTCTAGGTAGAGCAACTGTCTGCTGCCCAGATTTGTGCAAGTTTTGGGCTAAGTAGCCTTGCTAGGGGAAATTACACAATTTTGGAGCCCATCATGCTGCCAGTCAGGACTATGCAATTTTTGGAGGGAAGGATGGTCGTTATCCAAAATTGCGCAATTTCTTAGGGTAGATGCTTACCTTGGAGCTGGACTAAGTTCGGGGGATCAGGTTGTGAGGGGAATGCATTGAGATGTGTTTGATAAGCTGCCTTTGTCTAATAAAAACACTGAAGCTTGTGAACTTGACGAAGCAAGATAAGCTCCTATGAAAAGTTGGTAGGGAGGCTTCAAAATGTAGCTAAGGAAAAATTGTGGAGGATGGTTGTAGCCACTACAACACTTCGAAACACACTGGTAGGACTCCATCTCTCTGAATGGACCTTGTGCGTGAAATGCAAATCTAAGACCTCTCGAAGTATTCTTTAGTTCTCAGCTTAACTTGGTTTCACACTATCTTGATTGTAATATGTACCATCTGCTAAGCTCTTGGTCGATTGGCACACATTCAAGGCCAAGGCAACACATTTGTTTCGATTTGGTTTGAGGGGTATATTGATGCACAAGCAGTATAGTCGTCAAAGTCTTAGTTTGATCTCTGGTGTTGCTCCACTACCAGCAGGCCTCGATAGTACCCTAGTGGAGTCACATAGGAACACAAGCATGTATCCGCTTCCACTAAGCCCTGGTGGAGTTACTTGCATCACCTTTGTACACAGGAAGCCTTCCTCTTCTTTCACCATATTCATTTTCCATTTTTTCAAACTTTTTTCACTTTTTTCATTTTTGTAATTGTGCATAGCACTTATTTATTTCAAAGGCAGAAGAGGGATCCAAAATTATTGAGTATAGAAGGGGTTATTCTAGTAGAGAAATAGTTTATTATACCTATGACACGCCTGTTAAGATTTTCCCCCACACCATACTCTACTTGACCGAGATGACAAGGGTTAACCCAAAAATAACCGACTAGAGAAGGTAACACTAGTTAGCAAACAAGCATTGTGTTTTCACCATGTTTCACCTTGAACATTACATATTTTCCTTTGATGTATCATGGAATAAAAGTAACAAATTCTTCAGCAAGCTGACAGATAAACAAGTAGTGATAGTTGTACAAGCCCTCTTGTACTTTAGTCAACTTGCTTCAAGAGTCATACATGGTTTCATATGAAACTAACCTACAAATGAAACGAAAAAACTAACAAACAAATCAAAGGAAGAGGAGAAGTGAAAGTTAAAGCAAAGTGAGTAAGAAAACAAGCCGGAAAACAAGAAAACAAACAAACAAACCATGTAAGAAAAGAAGCATGCAAGCAAGCAACTGAAAGAAAACACTACTACTACACCTACACTAACAGTGCATGGCCCTGATCAAGTGATGTGATATTTCCAATGCAGTTGCCGACGCATTGGTTGACCCATGTTAGTGAAGGCTTCGTTCATGAGAAACCTAGTTCTGCGAACCAACAAGCAAGAAAGATATAAAAATGAAGACAAACACACTTCATGTTTGAAAGTGCCCATAGGACATAAGCGTGTGCAAGTACATGACAAGTAGTCTGCGGACTTATCATAGAATTGTGTGATATTACATGCAACATTGAATCATAAGAACATTCTTGACTGTGACATGCAAAAAAAAAAAAAAAATGACAACTTGCGTCACAAACGAGTGCTTGCATCTAAGATGCCTCCAATGCATGTGCAATGGGATCACGTAGTTCGAGTGGAGTAAGTATGACCTTTGTGTGAGATAGATCTTCAATGCATACAAATGAGTGATGAGGAGCCTTGGGTGATTGAACGGTTTCATGATTAGAAGTGAGACTAACCCCAAGAGAGTGATGAACTGAAATAACCATCAGGTTCTGCTGAATTGTCTCTATAGTCTTGGGTGTTTCAACTTATTCATCAGATAGATCATCATAAACTGGTGGTTTCTAAAGATAAACTATGATAGGTCCATGATTATGATTGAATATGGGAATGAATGGATCACATCACCATGATCAGAAAAATCAATAATTTCATTGGCATCCTCATGATCAGATGAATTAAATAGAGGTGTAGATGAAAAGTGAACCAACTCATCCTCTATGTTTCCAGAAAAGAAAAATGAAAGATCAAGTGTATTTTCAATGAATAACATATCCTCTTCATTCTCGAATAATGGACCAAGAACCATGAGTCTTTCGAGTGATTACCAATGGGTGCATCAGTGGATGAAGACACACATGCAAAATCATAGATGATAGGTTAACCGATTCTGTGACATGTGAAATCATGGCTTGTTCCTCGTTCACAAAAAGTGAAGAATCTAGAATGGACAAAGACAAGATAGTATCATTTAGAGGAACACCAGGTGTGAAAACGAAGGTCGTAGAACATAATACATATGAGAACTTGAAAGAATCACAACCAAATATGTGTGAAGATTGAGTGAAGTTACATTGGGAGGATGTGAAATTTGAACAAGTCTATGAGCATGATGCTTAACATCACTCGACAATGGTAAAGTCATTGAATGTGGGGAAAGCATAAAATCAGTCGAGATAGTGACTGCATCCACAAAGATTGTGTAGTTCCCTCATTGAATAATGTTGAGCAAGGATTAATCCCATGCTTCTTCTTGGGAAGGGACGATTTCTTAAGGCAATACTTGAACCAGTCCTAAATATTGGCGAATTTTATCTGGCTCCTTAGAGCTTGAAACTGTAAGTCACAGAAGCACTCCCAAAAATCCATAACCAATTCATGCGGAGCCTTCCATTGTTGTAACAATTTTCAGTCAAGATGGTCTGGAGCAAAATGATAGAAAGTTTCTTCAATGAGATTAAAAAATTTCTCAAGGAGTGCATGTTGTTAGCCGGTAGGCTGAACAACCATCGAATTCGATATTCATGAAGCGTGTGTGAAAGTAGCAAGCTAGCCTCTTCATCAAAAAACCCATCTTCCTCATTAACAATGGAAAAAAAGTCATGTAAGTATGCAATTCATGCACTTTGACTTCACCATCATACGTGTAAGTGGACAAGAGATAAAAAAACTCCCCCGTGAGGGAGATTGTTGGCCCTCAGTTTTGGTCTATTTTTGCTTATGAAAAATCACTTAATCCTTATATTTTCCATCCATTTTCCATCGCATCCATGTCATTTTGATGTATTTTATGGATGTTCATGTGTTTAATTTTAATTTGCAATTTCTAGAAGTTTTTATGAAAAGTGAGTTTCAAGTGCAATTTGGGACTGACTAAGAAATTTCCGTAATAGCTATGTGGATGACATATTTGCAAGAGACTTGGGCTCGAGTTGGATGCATGAATCAACAGATTGGGAACTAGGACTAAGCTAACTCCACTCTATTCGGCCAAAACAAGCTTTATTAGGCTCAGTCATGGCTGGTCAACCATGACTAGTCACTAGAAAATCCCTAGGAAATAGGGCAGTTTTGAGATTTTATGGGATTGATCATATTTCTTGGGATGAATTGGATGAGTTCGACCTAGATAGGTGGATATGAGTAGATATGAGTGTTAGAGATAATAGATATCAGTTTGTTTCACAAAACCTCTATTTAGAGCCAAGACTTTGATGGCTTGTGAGTGTAATATATATGTAACATTTGTATAGTTTTATGCAGAGACACCTTGGAGTTTGAAGCTAATTTGAAGACCCTGTTTCATTTCAATTTTCTGTTCATGCTTGGTTTATTTACTGAAGTTGTTGTAGCTGAGATTTCTTCAAGTGTGCAAGGCAAGGGTGGAGGACCCCCACACCAAGCTAAGTGCACTTCTTGGTTCAATTTTCATAGTTTTCATAGATTAGTTCTTGTTTCAAATGTATTTAGATGTGTGATGATTGTTTAATGAATATTGGTTTAATTATAATCTACATATGAAGGGACACGCAGGAATTTAATTTGAATTCGCCTTCTATTTGATCTTGAACTAAAACTGAATTTCATTCGCCATTTCTTATTTGAAGTTATTTTTGCGTTTATGGTTTAAATCAATGGTGATTGTGATATAGTAGGATTGTGAAGAAGGACAATCTGGACCTCCTTAGTTAGGAGCCTCTTCTTTTACATCTTCTGCATCATAAACCATTGTTAATTAGTGTTGTTAGATTTATCTTCATGAAAGTAGTATTGTAGGGAAGGACAACCTAGTTCTCCTAAGTTAGGATCCTCTTCCCCCATGTATTACAGAAATGAATTAGGAATTGTTAAAATAGGTTTATATATATAATATGTAGTTTTTTAAATATTCAAATTTTATCTTCTAAACTTGATTATATCTGATATCCATACACTGTGGATTTGCCTCCAAGTTTTACAAACCCAGATTGATAATTAAATACTTTTGTTAATTTATGTTAATAAATTAGATCAACATTTTGGCGTCGTTGCCCGGGAGGTAATTATGCACATAGTCGAATAGAAGATAAACAAAAACACTAAAAAATTAACTAGTATACATTTCTCTTAGTTATGTTTCTTTATGCCCAGAAATAGAGATCCTAAAATTAGGTTTCAAAAACAAAACCCCCTAAAAAAAACATAAAATAAAAATAAAAATAACTACAAAATCCATTTACAAGGCAAGATCTAAAAAATGATGTTAAATAATAGGTTACAACACTAATCCATTCTTCAACATTCTTTTTCATAAAATCTTTATGATGAAATAAATTTTCATTTCCAAACATTCATTAAAGAATATTTTTCAAATTTGGATATGAGTTTACTTATGAACTTGTTACGAAAATGGATGCATTGGAGATTCTCTTATACTTGTGAGAATGAATTGTTTTTCTAAAATAGAATATTATAGAATAGAATAAATAAACAAGTAAAATGAAATCACAATAAGACTTCCATAGTAACTTTGTTTCAAACTATTTCTTCAAATCATTGATCAATATTCATTTCAAAGGACTACATAGAAAATGCAGTAAGAACAAGCCAATTTTGGGTAACCATATAGGATCATTCTGAAATCATTTTTCTTTTACATATCTCTTGAAATCTAGTTTTGTAATCCATTTTGAAGTTTTCAATTTATATCACAAACAAAAATGTGATCAAAATCAAAACTAGGTCTCAAGTAAAATGTTGAGGACAAAGTTAGTACAGCCTATGTTTGAGGTGTCTAATGGAAACATTTTTATCTGAAATTCATAGGCAAGAGAGTCTTTGGAATCTAATTTCCAAATCAATTTGAATCTCTTCAATCAGATATCATATGATAAAGTTATTCTTGAAATATTAACTGCTTGTCGAAAAATCCGCATGGTGACAATTCTAGGTCTTGACTGTTCATTGGCATATTTGAAATACCAAATCATCTTGTTTTCAAAACCTGTTTATATGGGAGATATATATTCAAGTTTAATTTAAGACACCATTTTAATCATCCCATTTGGAGATGAAATTAGGAAGTTATGCCACATTTAGTGACTACATGTCTTCACACCAGCGTAGTAAAACTCTGTCTCCTAGGTCTGTTCATCACCAATGTTGTGATATCAAGCCTAAGAATTTTTAGAACCTGTTTCTAATGGAAATACAAAAATTAATCTAATTTAATATCCAAGTGGAATCACATTTATATAATCTTTATTGAAGAATTTACACTTCAAATAGTGATTGTTGGTCTAGTTAACAATTAACAAACAACTCTATCAAACATAACACTCCTTATAATTCTTACCATATCATTTTAAACGATTTTGAAAACCTATTTATACTGGAGGTAGCCATATGAATTCACTTAAACTTGGATTTAGAATCACTCTAATTGGATATAATATCCAAAACAAATATTTTGTAAACAAAATATCGCTAGGAGGTCTAGGCTAGCCACCATTCCTCAAAGGGGTAAATAAATGCATTATGTTTTTCTGTCATATTTGGACTTGTTTTCTAAGCAATGCTTGTAATGATTTACATATATATTTGAAGAAGAGAGACTGTACACCTCTCTTCCTCCATCATCTAATGTTGTATTTTAGGAAAGTGGTATGTGTTTGTAGGTCATAGGAAGAATGAAGGAGTGAACTCCATGGATAAAGTAATTTTCAAAGTCAAATTCATATTCCAAAATATGAATACAAATGTTCAAGTAAAAGCAAAGCGAAAATTCACCTAATGTTGAGTTCATTCAATGAAACTCAAACTCTTGAATCTTGCTCTTAGATGTTGACCACCAACATCAACAAACCCTACGACATGATCAATATCAAGGACAAAAGACATGAAGATAATCATCAGAAGAAGTAGTCAAGTTCAGTACCATGTGAGGTCACATCAATCTCCAAAGAAGCCTTTCATATTGAATTCATATTGTTCATGATTTGATCCATCATCCATATTGTATACTCCACGATCTATTATCCATCCATTTACTACTAAATCATGACTTCAATATAACCTATTTTCATAAGATTTTCATACTTCCCTAGTCCATTACACCCCACCTCCATCTAGAAAAGGGAAAAAAAAAAAAAAAATAGGTCAAAAATAATAAAGGAGTTTGTTTGTGAAAATCCACGAAAGTGGCACAATACAAACTCGAATTCATATAGGAAAACCAACTTGTTTGGCCAATATGAATTCACTATTTTGTTTTATTATTTCTTTAGTTTGAGTTTGGAGGAATCATGCTCCAGAAAAAAAAACAAGATTTGGGGACAAGTCTTCCCATCAGCAAGGGGGGAAGGTTCGTAAAAAGAAACTTAGTTGTGCAGCTGAATTGACGACGAAACTTGTATTGTTGGCAGTTGGGAGCTGAAATATTTTTGAAATCAATAGCAGTTGGGCCCTGAAATGTTAACAAAAACATGCATATATTGCATAAAAATGTACATGACGGAAGGGACCTGAGTTATTATGAATCAATTGCAGAGGGACCTGAACGATATCAACAATCAAAGGACCAGAATCAATGAAGAACGTAGAACTGGAAGCATAAATAAGATCTATGTTTCTATCTATCTACGATATTCGATCAAGACAAATTCATCCAATATTATTAAAGAACAACAACATTCAAACAATACTATCAGGGAAGTACAAGAATAGTAAGTGCACAATTTTTCTCTTGTAAATTCAAATTTTGTAGAAATTTTTAGACTTTGTTAAAATTGAGTTAATACCTGAATGCATTCATTACAGTTTCTTCACTCTATACCCATTAGCCTATGTCCATCGTACATTTTCTAAATTTATCCTATACCTAATCCTATGTACATCCTATTTTTAGTTTCTATATTCCATATTCATTCCATAACATTAACATTCCATAACCCTAAGTATTTTTTCCATAAAGCAAAAGGGATCAAAATGAGGATTTAACAAGTCAAAACCTGCACCATAAATAAAACATTAGTATTATGGGAAATAATTTTAAACATGACCTAAATGGCCATTTTAAAATTAAAGAGATATTGTAAAACATAAGGGATGTGCACATTATGAACTATATTTCAAGAAAATACAAAATCAGAATGATTAATGTATTAAACATATCACATTACATGAAATGGTAATACGATATTATTATAGCAAACTTTATGGAAATGCGATGTGATGGTACAAGGTTATTATACCAAGCCTTATGATAATACACTTATTATGGTAAGCCAGTGGTAATGCATTGCAAACCCAATGAAAATGATTTAATGATGAATGCAAACAATCGCAGGTAATGGTGAAAGTGCAAAACAAAACCATGCTTCATGCAACAACATGGAAATCAAAACAAACAAAATATACAACAGTCAAAGGTATGGCAGTATGGGATATGGCAGCATATATGGTTACAATGATGAGATAGGCCTATACACCATGGATCCAGAGAATGTAGCCACAGGGAGGATGCAACACAGGTATGTAGGACAAAAGATTACTTGGAGAGGTAAAAAAAAAGTCAAACTACATTTTAAAAAACTCTATAATGTTAGTTTCCATAATTGAGCCTTTCACTGTGTGAAAAGAATCTGCAGCCATAAAAAACACAGAGAGAAATGCTAAGAAGAAAAAGGCAAAGCTAAGCAAGGCAGCATAGAAATAAAGTTGGAAATTGTGGAAAAATAAGGCAGTTATAACACTGAGTTGAATCCCATGGATTACGTAGGAGAATCATGTAAGGATTAATTCAAGATTTTGTTGAGTTTTGAATGAATTTAGAGGATAAAAATAGCTGAGTCCGTGTAGATATAAGTACGCAAACAACACCAGTTGGTTGCCCAGTATCTCATGGGAAATTTCAGGGTAGGACGAGATTTGATTTGCTTCTATTTTGAAAAAGGTCACAGAGATAAAGACGTGATTACAATCACTGAATTTGTTGTAAGAACTAATTGTCATTTAAACGTTTATATATTTTTTTATGCCACTGGTCAGCACACTAAGGTGTTGAAACAAAGGTTAAGGAAATATCGCAATTTTTCATTGAAATATGCATTGTTTGTTATTTATTTAAAAATGTATGCCACCAGTCAGCATATAAACTTGCTTAACAGCGGAAAACGTTATGAAACATAGGATATAAATCATAGCACTGCATTAGGTAAATCGATTTAAATCCTCCATGAAATCAAAAAGTTTGTTAATGAAAAAGAGTGTTGAATACATCGTGAGTTTAAATGCACGGGTAGTGGGCTTAATTGCACAATCAATAAAGCTGTGACATAGATGGAGATGAATGTTTTGTTAATAATAGGAGGTAGCAAAATGAAATGAACTCAGTTGTGCATGAAAAATCTTCCATGGGAATTCAAAACAGAGTATGTTCATAAATTTTGATTGCATGAAATGAGGAATTTTGTGTAGTAAAACGTATAGCCAGCCAAGTTTACAACTACACTTGTTCATTTTTATTTATCAAACAGTGTGGTAGGAATTTCAGTTTGATTTCATAATGGAAATAATCAACGAAAACAGTGTACAAGGTTTATAATGTGAAAAGAAATTCGTTGATTATAAGCAGAGAAGTGTTGTATATTGGTTACTCCATGTTGATTGTATAAACAATAAGTCACGAGTGCACATACAATGGCTTCAATCCAACAATCAGGAAATGAAGAAGCGACTATAGTTTGATGTCATAGGAATATGTTAAGAAAAACGAAAATCAAAAGGAGGAATTATGATATGATTTCATTTTTTTTGTATATTTCCTTTCCAAAACAGAGTTGAAATTCTTTCTTACAGAAGTTTGTATAAAGATGGATATTTGGTTTGCATGAATAGAGAAGAGATGTTGCAAAGACAGATCCAACGGAGTTTTTTAAATTTTGATGAAACAGAGGATAGAATATAAGAAATAGATTAATAAAAACATGTTTATTATTTTTTTATAATCTTTTTATGTCAAAACATTGTGTTTGCGGAAGCAGTAAGTTCATATTTTTGAGGATTGGTCTCATCTCTTTGTCAAGGGAATTAGAAAATAGCTAAGCAGGATACTGGAGAAGCATTTGAAGAGAAAAAATAATTTCAAATCGAATGATCATTCAATCTCAGAAATGCATTTCAAATTTTAAGAAGCTACTATTTTTCATTGCTTTTTCTGGGAAAATGAAACTGAAATTTTAAAAAACGAAAACATGGGTTTTCTTCAGAACTAGCCTAATTACGCTCCACCTGAATAATTTTCTCAAATTCATTTCTACTTGGGATATTTTTATGGTTTTTTCAACCCCTATTTTGCAGATTGCGTGGGTAAACCAGTGGCTAAATTGAAAGTGATTGCCTAGTCATAAAAAATTGGCTTCTTTTAGTGAGATGTAAGGGCAACTGGATATTGGATCCTTTGAGTAAAATTGTTGATATTTTGAGAGGGACATGAATCCTGTGTCAGAATGTATTGCAAAATTTAGGTTTTATTTGTTGTCTTCTCTGAAGCTGCACATCGAAAATGATATATTGGCATTTTATCATCAGAGGAGGAATAGTGTACAATTTTTGAATTTATATGTTGATGGTGAAACCTCATCACACATCGGAGACATTATTCTTCCCATCATTCCAGAATGCATAGCCCAAGCCATAATTTTTCCACTGATAGGTATAAAATGTCATCTACAAGAAAAGAGAAGAAGTACATGAAGACATAGATATCCTTTTACAGGTAAAGAAAGCTTCATATTTGAGGTTCAGAGTGATAGCTACATTAGCAAGCCAATCAGCATATAGAAGTAAAAGGTCAAAAGGAAGAAGCAAGCATGAGGACATGATTGAAGATCAACAAGGGGGAGATGTTAGCCCTCAGTTTTGGTCTATTTTTTCTTATGAAAAATTACTTAATCCTTATATTTTCCATCCATTTTGCATCACATCCATCTCATTTTGATGTATTTTATGCATATTCAGGTGTTTAATTTTAATTTTGCGATTTCTAGAAGTTTTTAAGAAAATTGAGTTTCAAGTGCAATTTTGGACTAAATCAGAAATTCCCGTAATAGCTATGTGGATGACATATTTGCATGAAATTTGGGGTCGAGATGGATGGATGAATGGAAAGCTTGGGAGCTAGGACAAAGCTAACTCCACTTGGTTCGGCCAAAACAAGCTTTATTAGGCTCGGCTAAGGCTAGTCAACCATGACTAGCCACTAGAAAATCCGTAGGAAATAGGGCAGTTTTGAGATTTTATGGGATTGACCATATTTCTTGGGATGAACTGGATGAGTTCAAATTAGATAGGTAGATATGAGTAGATATGAGTGTTAGAGATAATATAGATCAGTTTGTTTCACAAAACCTCTATTTAAAGCTTACACTTTGATGGCTTGTGAGTTTAATATATATGTAACTTTTGTATAGTTTTATGTGGAGACACTTTAGAGTTTGAAGCTAATTTGAAGAACCTGTTTCATTTCAATTTGTTGTTCATGCTTGGTTGATTTATTGAAGTTTTTGTAGCTGAGATTTCTTCAAGTGTGCAAGG
The DNA here is from genome assembly GCA_000404065.3 of Pinus taeda. Lineage (NCBI taxonomy): Eukaryota > Viridiplantae > Streptophyta > Pinopsida > Pinales > Pinaceae > Pinus > Pinus taeda. Next base: position 55,694 of record APFE031086546.1, on the reverse strand, counting down.
CAAGGGTGGAGGTCCCCCACACCAAGCTAAGTGCACTTCTTGGTTCAATTTTCATAGTTTTCAGAGATTAGTTCTTGTTTCAAATGTATTTAGATGTGTGATGATTGTGGAATGAATATTGGTTTAATTATAATCTACATATGGAGGGACACACGGGAATTTAAGTTAAATTCCCCTTCTATTTGATCTTGAACTAAAACTGAATTCCATTTGCCATTTCCTATTTGAAGTTATTTTTGCAATTTCTGGTTTAAAGCAATGGTGATTGTGATATAGTAGGATTGTGAAGAAGGACAATCTGGACCTCCTTAGTTAGGAGCCTCTTCTTTTACATCTTCTACATCATAAACCATTGTTAATTAGTGTTGTTAGGTTTATCTTCATGAAAGTTGTATTGTAGGGAAGGACAACCTGGTTCTCCTGAGTTAGGAGCCTCTTCCCTCATGTATTACAGAAATGAATTAGAGATTGTTAAAATAGGTTTACATATGTAATATAGACTTTTTTAAATATTCAAATTTTATCTTCTAAACTTGATTATATCTGATGTCCATATACTGTGGATTTGCCACCAAGTTTTACAAACCCGGATTGATAATTAAATACTTGTGTTAATTTATGTTAACAAATTAGCCCAACAGAGACATCTTCACGATTCTAAAAACATCACAGCGTGAGAAGAGTGGAAGATTCCATGAAAGGAATGCAAAGTTTCAGAACTAGATGAGAGGACATATCTTGTCATCAGGCCAACATGTCAAGGGGATATCCCAGGTAAGGAGTCATAATTAGAACATAGACCATTTGATGTAGGAGTCCCAGCCTTGGATCATATAACAATGTCTTCACACGATTTCGCACAGAGGCAAGTAAGATAACTATGTTGGTAGCAAGGGTGTGACCACCACAGTGAGTCAAGGAAGGTCATGATAGGTTCTAACGCATGTGGGTTGAGGTAAGAGCACCCCTTGGCAACTTGTAATAGTAATGGGATGCGAAAAGAACACACGAGTGAAAATGCATCATAATATGGAAATAAAGTTAGCCAACAATCCAAAGTGATGGTTAAACCAACATCACATTTGCAACAAGATTCATACAATTGCATACAAAATAGTTCATACACTACTACATACATTTCTACTGCAACCAGGATATTTCAACTACAATAACAACATATTCATAAAAATGTGTTGGCTCTTATTATATAAGAAGTGCAAGATCAAATCATATAATACATCCATGTAAACCCGCTATCCCCAACTATGGAATGTTATAGCCACATCCTCCTTCTCATTCAAAGAGATATACTAGCTCAGTGTAGTGGAGAAGCTGAGGCACATTACATTATTTTCCAAGCTCTCTCCAAGATAGTCTTATCAGAAGCTTAGCTGACCAAAATCCCAAAGAATGAGTTATGAGGGACTATTTATAGAAAACAGTTGGCTTAAGCTTGACATTCCCCTTTGTGGTAGTTCAACTACCCTCATGACTCTTCAACTACTCTATGAATCTTACATCCAAATTTTTTATGAAATTTAATTTTCAACCCTCGATCCAAGATAATATTACAAACTCGAGAGTGTTTAATGATGATGCTGATCTTTTGAGTTTTCTAACTTCAAAAGGAACATACACAAGAAATATTATTGATGAGGATAAACATGATATAAATCTTAATTTTTCCTCATATGAAAATTCAGTTCCAAACATGTGGTGAAGTTAGAATATCCATGGGAGTTGAAATATATATTAAAAAAAAATAATCTTAAAATCCAAAGAAATATCTTAACATTTGAACTCGTCAATTTATGGTTTGAGGAAAAACCCAAAAGCATTAATCTAGGACTCAAACTCTCTTGTGATTAAAGGTTTTACTTTATAAATTTATTGAGAAGATACAAATAGGTATCTGGTTGGAATTATCATTAGTTGAAAACTTATGACAATTGTATTATTCAACGTAAAATACCCATGTTGAGAGATTGAAAACTTGTTCAAGAGAAGCTCAGAAAGATTCATCTTAATGTTGAATCATAAATCAAAACTAATTTGAATAAGTTACTGAGGCTAAAATCATCTTTCTAGTTAGGAATTCTGAGTGGGTGTCAAACCTTGTTGAATTTATGGAAAACAATGTGGATATTAGAATTTGTATAGATTTTAAAAACTTTAATTGAGCATCCAAGAAGTACAATTTTCTACTACCTCCTATGGAACAAATATTACAGTCACTTGCATGTTATGAATTAATGTTTTTCTTAGATCGTTTTCTAGTTATAACCATGTTATGGTTCATCCTACAGATAGGTTGAAGACTGTATTCAGAACAAAATGGGGAGCATATCTACATCAAAAAATTCCCTTTACTCTCATAAATGTTGGAAGAACATTTCAAAGAGCCATCGACATAGCTTTCAGAGGTATTATAAATTAATTAATAATGGTTTACTTCGATGATATCACAATTTATTCTAAAAATATGATTAATTATATTCATGAACTAAAACATATCTTTCAAAGATATAGGAAGTTTGAAGTACCACTTAATCCCAAAAAATCATGATTTTCCTAGACAGAACAAAACCTTTTAGGCT
>APFE031086546.1:6765-52662 GCA_000404065.3 Pinus taeda | reverse complement strand
TCAATTTGTAGGACCATTAAGCCTGACCCACATAGCAACTTTGACCATAAATTTGATTAGCTCTATCTCCCTCATACAAGCTCGAATTTGAGTGTCGTTCACACTGTTGGAATGAGAGTGATGAGAACTTCGATCTGGTGCTAGTTCGAGAGCAATCTAACCACTTTTAATTTTGACCATTTCTGAGCCTTCTTGGACTTTTGCATGTGTCTGGAGCCACCTGGATCAATCCTCCCCACTAAGGAGCTTTTGGTCCTCCAAAAGCATGAAAATAATCTGCAACTTCTTTGTACCTTGTCTGCATTATAAGTGTCCTGACAGGTCACCCTTCCTTCTCCTTCACCTTTGTTCTTCGGAGCCATAAGCGATGAGCCGACAACTGCACCCTTTGCAAACGTGTCGTACATTTCTATAAATTACATGCTTAATTTACATGACCAACTAATGACCCAAGCATCCCATACTTTCCATGATTTTATAACACATATTTTGTGGTCAATTTTACATCAAAATGGAAATAATACCCCAACTATGGAAACAAGGCCAAAATATCATTATTGCTTCAACAAGTGATGGAAAACACATAATCACTTTTACATTTTAAATTGCAAAACATGATTTACAAAGAAGTCCAAACATTGTTGTTTCTTTAGCAAGTGATGGAAACACGTCATCACTTTCACAGTTTAAAATGCAACACAAAATAAGGCCAGACATCATTGTTGTTGCAACAAGGGATGGAAAACACATCATCACTTTTACAGTTTAAAATGAAACACATGATTGGCAAAAATAAGACCATGAAATTATACCACACCTAGAAAAACCATATCTCACTTATCAATGTGAATGGGTTGTCTCCTTGTGGCATATTTGTTGGTTGAACAACTGTTTCATCTGGTTCATGCTCAGATGCTTTTTCCTTGTGACGTTGTTCTGAATGGGGCCTCCAACATGTGGCTCTTTGATGACGACCTCTGTTGCAATGACTATAATAAGACTTTTCCTCCAGATCTACTATACCTTCTTCTTTGCCTGTTGTTGGTAGGGTCTTTCATGCCTCATCTTTTTCCATGTTGCTATTCTTTTCTAGCACTCAGCAAATATATGGTTATGTAAATCGCAAAAAGTACATGTTTTTTGATGCCATTATTTATGTCCATCATTAACAACATGATTTTAATCGAAATGAACATTCGAATATTGAGACTTGTTATACCTTTCCTGCTTGTCTCTGGTGTAGTTATGGCGATGAGAGCTTGCCTCAACTCTTTCTCTGCACTTTGCACTGCCATAGGATGATGGTGACGATTTCCCATCATTCTCCTTCCTCAACGATTTCAATAATGTCTTAGAAGCATCTGACACCCTTGAGCATTCTCCTTCAGTGTATCCCAAGCCTACAAATTGAGGTCTTTACATGACCTCCAATGGATGAGTTATGCCTTGGCTATTAACACCAAGTACTTCTTCCTTGTACCTCATCCTGGTAAGGAGCATCATGTTTATCCTTGTAATTGGTATCTCCACATTTCCAGCAGAAATTATACTATGTGAAGATGAAACTGAAGGGAAATCAACATATTTTACCTCCACTATTGAGTTGGAAAGAACTGAAGAGGGCTTCTCATCATCTTTTGTTGGTGGTTTGTTGGCTATCTTGGCCACACTCCCCAAATTCCTTCCTGACATACCCAAGTCCTACCTGATGGGGTAATTCCACTACTTTGATGGGGTTTATGATGCCATGGCCATTAATGTCGAGGTCCTTCCCCTAATACCCATTCTGTTTAACAGTTTGGAGCTGATTCCTGGGGTATGATTTTTAAAAATGGTGAAATCATCATTAGGAAAAATACATGAAGTCAAAGAATTACTTTTTACCTCACAAGGGTCACATTGCAGTTTTTCCAAGGCCTCATACTTAGCTTTCAACTAGTGTAGGAATCTCTATTTCTCCTCTTTCTCTTCTTGTAGAAGCCTCCTTAAATCAGCAAGCTCTGCTTGAAGACTTCGGTCATTTTGCTTTAATTCTTCCAAGGTTGCCTCTGCGGCTTGCAACTAAAGTTGAAATCAATGCTTCTCCTCTTTCTCTTCTCATAGAAGCATCTTTAATTCAATGTTATCTCCTTTAAGACTCTGGTTGATCTCCTCATTCGAATGATGAGAAGATTATGAAGGCAATGAGTGTACACTGGAATATGTGGATGAAGCATTGCTTTCTGCTTCTTCTTTCTCATGTCTCTCATAAGATTCATACAACATGTCCACCATTTAAGTATGGGGGATTACGCAGTGCATTATATTAGATATCATTTTGGGATTCAACTGCGTTAAGTAAGTCATTCAAACGTATGACCATTTCCATGAGAGGTAGTCGTAACTGACTAATTTCTCATGATTTTTGAATAGTTCACTTAGCACTCATTGCATCGGGTGATGCTCACAGGGGTGAAGAAGTGGGATTGAAACTAGTGAAATGTGGAGAACGAATCACATAGCATCAATCATCACTTCCGGGGCTTGCACCCGGTAACCAGGACTTCCCAGGAGGTCACCCATCCCAGAACTCCTCTGGGTCAAGCGCGCTTAACTGTGGAGTTTTTCCCCACAATCAAGCCCACTTAGCTTGCTACCCCATTTGCAAAACCTTAGCAAGTATTGTGCCTCATGAACCATTCAAGTAGAGATCCCTTGACTCTTTTTGAATTTAAGTATGGGGGTTTACGCAGTGCAATATATTAGATATCATTTTGGGATTCAACTGCGTTAAGTAAGTCATTCACGTATGACCATTTCCATGAGAGGTAGTCGTAACTGACTAATTTCTCATGATTTTTGAATAGTTCACTTAGCACTCATTGCATCGGGTGATGCTCACAGGGGTGAAGAACTGGGATTGAAACTAGTGAAATGTGGAGAACGAATCACATAGCATCAATCATCACTTCCGGGGCTTGCACCCGGTAACCAGGACTTCCCAGGAGGTCACCATCCCAGAACTCCTCTGGCTCAAGCGCGCTTAACTGTGGAGTTTTTCCCACAATCAAGCCCACTTAGCTTGCTACCCCATTTGCAAAACCTTAGCAAGTATTGTGCCTCATGAACCAATCAAGTAGAGATCCCTTGACTCTTTTTGAATTTAAGTATGGGGGATTACGCAGTGCATTATATTAGATATCATTTTTGGGATTCAACTGCGTTAAGTAAGTCATTCAAACTTAAGTGCGCTTGATTGTGCGAAAAACTCCACAGTTAAGCGCGCTTGAGCCAGAGGAGTTCTGGGATGGGTGACCTCCTGGGAAGTCCTGGTTACCGGGTGCAAGCCCCGGAAGTGATGATTGATGCTATGTGATTCGTTCTCCACTTTTCACTAGTTTCAATCCCACTTCTTCACCCCTGTGAGCATCACCCGATGCAATGAGTGCTAAGTGACCTATTCAAAAATCATGAGAAATTAGTCAGTTACGACTACCTCTCATGGAAATGGTCATACGTTTGAATGACTTACTTAACGCAATTGAATCCCAAAAATGATATCTAATATAATTAAGCTATAAATAAGGTGGAGAAATACACTAAGTCATTCTCTAGCTCCAAGTGAAACCCTCCTTTGGATCTGTCCTTCCCCGACCTTCAACAATCTTCCAACATCACCAATACAAGGATATCTCAAGCAAGATGGGGGATAGTTGTAATCAAAGAGTGTTTCCTGAAGCTTTCGGGACTGTAGGAGGCACAAGGATTATTTAGACACGATTAGGGATAATCTCTCTACAGTATCAATATATCATCCTTTCTCCTTTAAGGCATTCCCATGGAGGTTTATTTATACCTCTCCAAAATAGTTTTTTTAATAGCGAAACAGTTGGGCCATGGGCAACAGGAGGTGAGTAACAAGTACAACCCATCAACACTGCCGGAAATTAAGGAAGTTTAATTTTTTTAAGTGTTTTAACATATGTACGCAGGTTGGATAAATGTTGACCCACGTGTACATGCCTTTATCATAGGGAAAAGTACTGTAGAGGGAATAGAACACTCTTTTTTATATTTTCAACCAATTCTGGAAGGAAGCATTTCCCTAGGCCATAATCAGAGCATCAAATATACCAAGAGTGGTAAATGGTGCTATAACAGATGCCCCCTAATATATGAGGTCATAAGGGGTACATGATGGTGAAAATGTATTAAGTGTATGGAAGAAATCATATCGAGATCGAGAAGGACTTCACTAGAATTCATCCTGTGAAGCCATCAAAAGAAATTAGAAAGAAACAATTGTTGTAGGTGGGCATACCCATGCTCAAAAATAGTAAAGCATGCCCACATGTCAAGTACAAAAGTGGATCCAATATGCATACAATTATAAAGGAACTGGAAATACATAATGGATTATATGATCATAATGAAGAAAGTACATGTTTGAATATCACATATAAAGAGCTGATCAATGATGCTGAAGTATGAAGATAATCACTGAAGCCATGAAACTGATCCAAATAGTACCAAGTGAACATGATTGAATAAATGGTACACCGCAAATCGGGTTCCAGCATATAATATGTCACTGCAAGGAACTGCAACATATAATGTGGATGGTGTTAACTAGTAGAAAATAAGAGCAACAAACAAGTGAACCACGATATGCTGATGCAAACCTGAGGTCTTCATTGACCGTCATGGTACATTTCTACACAATGGGAATGAATTCTATGAAGTCGGTCATATGAGAAATCATTTGATTACGGTCGTTATTCCGTTAACAAATCTGAGACTAATCACTGATAAGGATGATGAGAGTCAAGGTAACCTGTACAATCTAACAAGTGCGAATCAATGAGTTGTACTTGAACACTTGAAAGAATCTATCAATCAGGAGACAATGATGTTTTCCTACTATTGATAGCAAAGGAATCTTCCACTAATGACTGCAAACCCTGTGATACTACCAAATGGACTCTAGATCCCTTTCCTACAGAAATGAGTTGAAATTGATGGGAAAAGATTTTCTAGAAGGAAGGCATTAAGTCATCCTTCATTAATCTAGTACTAGTGTAATCTGTAGGCCAATAATCTAGAAGGAATCATGCAAAAAAGATGTAGTACCTAACTGAAGCACATTTCTAGTGTACAAAAGATGTGGCTAGTGCGTAATAGAAACGCTTTGAACCTACCTATTGAAAAGTGTACAAAAAGAAATGATAAATTTAGAATGTGCTAAAAATAGCGTGCCTAAAAATAGCATGTCTAAAATAGCAGTTTAGCGAGTGAAGTCATTGGGCACATTGGGTGAGAGGTGAAATGCTAAAAATATCATTTATGGGTCCCTTCCTATTTATAGTAGTCCGTAGTATATATATAGGAAGTATAATTAATTTTGGTCTTAACAACAGTTGGAACTATTAATTAGTTAATTCAGCTAAGTTAATTAGTTAAGTAAATTCGAAATTGAAGTTTTTGTGAGCATGCACATGGGTTGTCCCACTGATTGAGGGAATAAGTATGAGTTTTATAACGAGAGAATCATTTGAATTAGTTGTAACTTGTCAAGTCTAGTTTGATTATTTTAACAAATTGTTAAAATAATAAAATGTATTTTGTTAATGTTTTCATGCATGTGACTACTATTATCTTAGATAACTAAGAATTCACTCATCGATAACTGTTGCATGTCAGTTTTTTCAGAGACCAACTAGAGATCAGATGTGGGACAATGTACTATCAGATGCTTGGATATTTCTAGTAATTATTCCTTGCATGGAGAAGGATCTATTATACGAGATTGGAGGACTTGTGGCATATATATTGCGGCCTAGGTAGTCCATGATTTTCATCTTTTTATTGGGGTTTTATGCTGGTGCTTTCCCATAGATATATCTTGTGTTATGTGTGATTATTTCTTTGATCAGTTATGCATGTTTCTAATTGATGTTTCTCATGAATCTGATTATGCTTTTGCTTAATGCTTTGTAGAATTAGAACAATTATTATGCTTTAGGACATGGCATATACGAGTTTGTTCTACAGGTGAAATTTCTACACAGCCAATAATGAAAGTTGACACAGAGGTGAGGAATCCACCAATAGGGTCAAATGGGAACCAGGGTACTGCATGAATCCCAATGTGTGATAATGAAAGCTGACATTGAACACAAGGGAAACCACCCAGTCAAAGACCCGTGATACTGATCATTATTGAGCACAAGGTGACCTATCAATAATGAAAATAGGGCCAGGGGGCCGCTCTAGATCTTCCCTTAGAGAAATTTGTCATAGTTGATAAGGGCAAGACCCGGCAGCAAGAAGTCAATGGAGACCTTCTCAAACTAGCATGACTAAGGGACAAATAAAACTAACGTGATAACGAACATGATGCTAAAAATTAGGGATTTCAGACTAAAAAATAGTTCAATAGACACCGTAGAGAGCCCAACTAAGGTTTACTTCCCTTGAATAAAATCACGACTCAACTGTGACTACATGGCAATATATGATAACTTTGTATAAGTTTGTCATGCGGGAGGGATAAGCAAACTCTCCATATGATTGGGAGAGGTAAATAAACGGAGGAATACTGACTCGATACAAAGTTTAAGGATCTCCTCAGTCAAGATAAAGCCCACCCCAATGGATGAAAGAATTTATTTTGAGTGCTTTGTTGAAGGGAGACACAACTGACTCTAACTAGCATCAAAATATGGAAATAATGTCTCATTCCTACTCTTCCTTTTGGAATATATAGTTTTTTGTCTTTTTATTTTATATGAAGCTTGGAAAAGAATAAAAGAATGCTATAGTAGAGTGGAAAGAATGAGTTTCAGAATAGTAGATGCTCTAGTTCCTAGGAGTGGAACATTCCTATCCTTAATGTAAGGTGGCGAAACCGGTCAAGCACACTCAAAGGGATTTTCTTTCCACGGGTATAAGGGTGTGTCAAGTTGCATAGGATAAGTGATTCCAAGGTTTATTTTGCATAAGACATGTTCGATAAGTCACTTAAACAAGAGTCCAAGTGAAGTCGCTCAAGGCCAAAAGGTGCAAGTAGTCAATATGTAATGCAACAGTAGAACTCAACACAAAGGAGCCTCTACTGTATAAGGCTAGAAAGTGGCGCAAAAGAATGAGAATGATTCTTCAATGCACAAGTCATGGCGGGACTAAAGAGGACTCCCGAACCTACTCAATATAGTAGCATGGGCAGCTAATGTCAGTGAGGATCTAACTAATATGCCCATGTAAAGGTTGGCTCTACCATCGAATCATGATTTTTAAAGTCAATGAGTGAAAATGGTTTGGAAGTCAAGATACAATGGGGTCGACCCTATGGTTAATGTATGACCGTATGGAGGCTAGTATGCAAAATGTAGTGGAAAGTAGTATTCTATAACCTATATTCTAGTAAGAAAATGATACTTTCCATGACGGGTTTGTGATCATGGGACCAAAATGATGTCTCAAAGAAGTATCCAAAAATTCATGAAAGGAAACCTCATTCTCAACACTCCAACCCACAAGGTCAAAAAATCCATAAGACAAAAATAAATTTTTGAAAAAATAATTTTTATTTTCAACTTATATAAGGACTTTTTGAGTAACAGTTTTGCCATTTGTGTTTTGAGCAAGGAACTATGGAGACAAACCCTAACAAGCTTCCTCTGACCAGTTGAACCATTCAAATCACTCCAAAACTTCTAGGTAACCCCTATATCCTGCTTCTAATTATTTTTGGTACTTTGTAAATGTTTTTTTTCAAGTTTTGACAGTGGGAAAATATGTCAAAAATTTCAACTCTTCATACACGTGGGTTCAATCTATTTAACTTGTGTATACAATGGACCTACACGTGACTATGTTAAAAGGAAACCTACGTGTGCATGAGTATAAACTTTAAGACATAAATCTAATGCTTTGAAACATTTTTTTGAGCAGGATGACCATCACTCGACGAGAAAGAGAGGATAGTTCTATAGATAATCAGGTAATGGAGGACCAAAATGCTTTGGATGCTTGAAGACGTTGTGGCTTGCTAAAATTCTTTAAGATGCCAAATATGAAATTCAACACACGATTGCTTGAGCTTTTGATTCATTACTAGAGTGTAGAGGATGATGCATTCATGATCAATTAGATGCCCCTAAGGATTGAGATTGAAGATATATACTTTCTTACTGGTATTTCTCGAAGGGGAGAGTTGGTGCATTCTATTAGCAGGATGAGTGGTAGTCTTACTATAGAAGACTATGTCCACATATACTGTGACGGTCATGCTAAAAAGATTGCATGTCAAATTTCAATCAAACATGTACAGAGCTTGTCCTTGAAGATTTTACTATTTACCATTGCCAGGGTCAATGGCTCTATTTCTTTACATTTGGCCTCACGAGTATCTATGAGCCTAGCATTGGAATGTCTCACCATAGTTTTCGATTGGTGCACACCTCTGCTGGCCAATATGAAAAACCAACTAACCTCCATTTAGAAGGGTCAAAGAAAGAATTTTACATATGGCACAATCTTATGCTCATTCTTCTTTGAGAAAGTACCTAGGCTTCGACATAAGGTATTATCGACTATCAGTAGCCCTAGAGATCCACGAATGAGTAGGTGGTTTGACCTAATGAAATGCCTTGGTGTTGGCGATGTGCTCAGGACAACTTTTGATGATCAATTTCTCACATGGTGGGATCAATATGTCATCATATTCAATTACTACCCGCATGTTGTGATGGATTTATGAGAAGATACAAATTTAGTGTTACCACTGAATGTAGCATGGTGTGCCATAAGTAACAATTTTTTAATTTTTAATATTTTTTAAGATTTTATGGTTTTTTAATGAACTTAAAAATATTTTTCATGAGATAGGACACTTACAAAATATATTAATCATATTTCATATGTGGGAGTAGTGAGACCTGTCAGACTTCCCAGACATAGCTGTCGTGGGAGAGATGTCGAAGGGGCTATAGCTGAGACAGAGAGAGTTCTCCATATAGTTTAGACGAACTTGGTGAGGCTGACTAACCAATTACGCATGATAACCCTAGAGGATCTTCCTAAGGAGATGCAGCGTCATGTGGTAGGAGTACCATGGGACTGCGTGTGCCTAGTGTTGGACGTAGCCAATGCTATTGTTTATTTTCTGGCTCCTAATCTTCAGCCAGTTAGATAGATTATCAGACGTTTTTATGATTGGACATGATGATCGACATAAGTCCAGATTTTGTAGGGCATTTTGTCCCAATTCTATATCCAAGTGATTTTATGATATATTCAGATGACATTTTCATTATTTTTGATGTTTTTTAATTTGATGAATGCCTTATATGCAATTCTAATTCTTGATTAGCAATAGAATCTCCTATGAATTTGTTGATCGTGGAATGTGGACGTGTTATGAATCAGGTTGTCGCTAGGCTCCTGTAGGGATACGGTCGAGGTAACCACAAACCGATCTTTGGATTACAGGTTCTAGCCCACCTGCAATCAGAGAGGGCTCTCTCTTAATGATTTAACTTTGTTGATGATGATTTTAGACTAGTTGTCAGGTTCAGGGGTTTTGATTTTTTTGCTTGGATGGAATATGTATGCCAGGTAGAAAATTCCAAGCAGAGAGGCAAGGTAAAGTGTGATAAGTTTCAAACCATTGGACATGGAGTCATGTATTAAGGCTTGCTGTTGCATTTTCTTGGTCACAAGAGGATTGTGGAGCGGGATAGCTACACATGGGACAATTATCAATTTGCTGAAAGGATGGAATGATGGTCAGGATGAAAGGCAATTAAGAATCTTTCATTAAAACTGATAGGGAGGAGAGGTGAACGAATGGTTGTCTACGAGAAGTTAAAAATTCCTAAACTATCATTCATATGTGAAAGAAACAGCGTAAAAAAGATCATTTAAGTATGCATGATCATAACTATTCCTGATGAAAACATGAAAAAATTGCATAAATTGAGCCTAGGGTGCAGCTGAGAAAATCCCAAACTATTCTTCTTTTCTGCAATTTAGATGGCGGATTGATGATAAAACAAACATGAAATAAAACTAACAGAGTTAAGAAACACTTATTGAGCCATGTAGAAGCACAGGAATTCCACAGTCACTCTTCGGCCAATTAAACACAGCAGACAGTTTCAGAATCCATGCTTTCAACAGTCTTTGATTAAAGAAAGTATCACAGTTACAATGCAAGTCTATGCTTGAGAAAAATATCGAAATACCAAAGATCAAGCAACTAATCAACCAACCAACCAACTCCATTTTTCAGGGTCGTATATATAAGAAAAATATCTAAAGTCATTTATTACAACCGACCTAAATAGGTCTGCAGGAAAAAGCATTTTCTAAAAACCTAATTGTTGCTCGAAGTAAATGCAGGTATGTCCTTTGGGCTGCTCCAGAGGCAGCTGAATCAAGTTGAGTTGATGGGGTGTCTTGTGTGACTTGGTGCAGTGGGTCTGTCATAACTTTGCATTGAGTTCTGGTCCACTGATCTCTTGTGAGTTTAATGTGCAACCATTTGTGCTAGCGAGCCTTCAATGCGTCTTCAATTTCTTCTTGAATTTCATACCTTTCCTTTTAATGTTGGATTTGCCTCGAGGCCTGAGAAAATCTCCTCTGATACACTTTGCCACTACATTGATGGTCTTCGCCACTTCCTGATACTCTTTGACATGCTTTTTGCCTGTATATTTGATCTGATAGTCTTTAATCTTTATTCCTGGTCTCTCTCTGTCTTCAAATACGTTAAAATTGGCAAAATCGGGCTTTTTTGGGCCTTTTCGGTGCAAAAAGGGATAAGGAATCAAAATATTCTCTAAAAATTCCCTAATATAGCTAATTTCCCATAGCTAATCGCGCATCAAAAATTGCCTCCGTTTCTCATTCCGGAGCTCCGAAGCTTGACTTTTGCGCTTACACAAATTTTCCGTTTCTTGGCTGCTGATGTCAGCATGACGTCAGTTGTACGATAGATGACGTTAGCAGTGGGACCATATGGTATGGATATGATGTCAGCATGCTGATTTCATCAAGGTGACGTGGTAGTACGGCGGGGTGACGTGGCAGTGACACGTGGCGGGTGACGTGGGCCGAGCGCAGGCAGTGTGATGTGATGTGGAGGTGACGTGGTAGGTTGACGTGGTAGTCTTGTTACATGAGGGGAGGGAGGTTTTGGCCTGTGCATCAGACCACCTTTGGTACGGAGGTGGCTTCTGTCAGGGGCGGCCCGACGCAATGGGAGGCCGCCACCTGTCCCGGTGTACGACGGTAAAACCGTCGGACATCGGATGGTAACGTACCACTCCAATAGGGCACCTGATATGAACAAGGGTCGTCGGATCTAGGGGGGGGCGATCCGACAGTGGACGGGAAAGGGAGAGGCACAGAGTTTAATAAAAGAGCGCACGCGTTAAAGTTTAATTTTTCGCGGCGCGGGTGGGTTTAGAACTTTAGGTTAAGGGTTAATGGGTTTTTGCAAATTCTAAAGGAAATGAGCGGAGGGGGCTTTTTGCATTTGGAAAGGGGTTCTTTGTGTTTTGGAAGGGGTCCAAACACTTGGGAATGGAAATTTATGCAGAAGGAGGGTTCTTACTAAAGTCCAGGTGACTTAGTAATTCCCAGGGGGATACTTATGGTTATATTTCAACCAAGGGGAGGGGATATTTACATAAGGGGATTATATACATAGTTTTATTAGGGGGATGGGGAAAATATAGGGAGTTAAATAATAATGTTAGTTGTTAATATGGAAATGACAATAAAGTGCTAAGTTTTAGAGATATTAGGCTTCAAAGGGGAGATAGAACCCTATAGAGAAAATATGGACCCTCCTTGAGTGAAGCAAATCTTCACCAAGCTTAATGACATGGAAAATTATGAAACTAAGAGGTATCAAGTAGTTCTTGACCTATTTTTGGGGAAATTAGTCAATGATTTGGGGAAGAGGAAGAAAGGGAAGTTAGTTATACATGATTTGAGCTCCTCCACATGAAACTGCGTGATGACTGTGACCTTAGTAGAGATGATACTTTAAAACATAGAATTGATCAGAAATCAAGATTCTGCAACCTCAAAACTACTTACCCAGCCTACTTACCTAAGATTTTTTCTTCTTTTGGGTTGGGTGCACTTAGTCTTGCAGACCCAGCATTTCAATTTTTTCTTTTTATGCCTTCCTATCTACAAACTACCCTTATTTCTTCCAAGGGCCCAGATTAGCAGTTGGCTCCTTTGATTCTCTACCTATCTAAGAATCTGCCAAGATTAAGCTGTTTGGACATATTTTCATTCTCTATATTCTAAAATAGGAAATTGAAACCTAGGGAGACCAAGATTAGGCTGTTTGGACCTCCCTTTAGATGAGAATTGTACAAAACTGGAATGAATCTTCAAAATTAGAATGTAGTAGATGAACTTTGGGTAGCATTCTTTCCTTGCTGAATGCTTAGGAAATATGGAGCATTGTAACATGCAAAGTATGACATATTTGGCCTGTAAAATGTCAATCATGAAATATGAGTAACCTGCTGCAGCAGGAGGCTAACAAGACGTATGTGATATAAACAAATGATCGTTGCAACAATCTCACTCTAAAAAATTAGCAATATAAATAGCGATATCATACCCGATAAATGTTATTCAGCTGAGATACCACGAGTTGTGAGTCTAAATAAACCACTAATGAATCAATACCAAGAGATATTGCTTTGGGTAGAAAATTAATAACAACAATATATTCAGCAATATTATTCAAAGCAGGATAGATACATACTCCTCTCAAAACCATCAACTTGCCATATCGACAACAAATCACCCAATTTCTCGAAGCAAGGTTCTCGGTATGCCTACTCGTACCATTGGTGAATCCTAGATATACTGAATCATCCATCAATACTTGCCCAAAGCAGATAAAAAAAATATCAACATCACTAAAACCGCAAGATAGATATGTACAAACATACATTATATAAAAACAACCATGTGCTGAGCCAAAGCCTAAGAAAAATTACTTATTAAGGTAGAGTTTATTTTTGGGCTCCGCCAACTTGTTTCCTTCAAAGTCAATTAATTTGTAAACTCCTTTTTCCAAAAGGCGCTTGACTATAAAGGAAACTTACCACAGATTTAAATTTTCCTGCCACCAGGGCGTCTTTGTCTTTATCATAGACCTAGACGAGTTCACCCTTAGAAAAATTCCGAGGAAGGAAAACTTTACTGTATTGAGTTTTTACCCTCTTTTTATAGGCTTCGTTTTTTATGGCGGCATCTCGACAGTGCTCATCAAGATGATCCAAATGAACGATCCATTCCTCGAGACTAGAAGTCATTGGAAGAACTTCAACAACTAGCTTAAGAGAAATAATTTCACATTCAATAGGAAACACATATTCTAACCCATAAACGAGTTGAAAAAAAGTAAAACTAGTGGCATCTTTAACTCATGTTTGGTATGCCCAAAGTGTCAGATACAACATGATTTGGCTATTGGATCAAGCTTTGTCAATGATCCTTTGCAAGATTATTTTAAGGGATTTATTCATGGCTTAAACCTTCCCATTGTCTTGAGGATAATATGGAGATGAATGCTCCTACTGGAAACCCAACTTGAGAGCCAATTCGAACATCAGTTGATTTTGTAAATGATTGCCATGGTTAGTGACAATATCTTTAGGGATACCAAATCATCAAATAACCTAATTGAAGAGAAGTAAGGCCAATGTTTGACTATCATTTTTGAAAGTACGCATGGCCTTAGTGTACTTTGTAAAGTAGTCTATGGCTACAATTATGTACTTGTGATTCCCTACTGAAGGAGGATTACAAATAGTTAAATCAATACCACACTTTGTGAAACAACTGACGGTGATAACAGGGAAAAGAAGAGTTGGATTCATGCACATTTGCCTAGTATAAACTTGACAATGATGGCATCTTTTGACCACTCCAATACAATCTTTTCAAATCAAAGGCCAAAAGTAGTATTCTGACAAATATTTTTGGGTTGCTACGAGCCCCAATAGATGATCACCACAAGCTCCACTGTGGCAATAATAAAGCACTATCTCTACTTCTTCCAAAGGAAAACAATGCCTAAGGATTGAATCAATCCTGCGACGATATAATGTGTTACCTGTAATTAGGGAATTCTCAGTGAGGTGATGCAACTTTCTACGCTCATCCCTGGAGAAATCTGGTGGAAACTTCGAAGTTTGGAGATATATAATGATATCTCCATACCAAGGATCTTGTGATGAAATGAGAAATAAATGTTCATCGGCAAAATTTTCCTCGCGAATAATTTTTCTTCCTCACAAGGTAGCTCTTATAAAAACTATGCAAACACTAAATATTTCTTAGATTTAGCCGACATGAATTCAATATTGAATTCTTACAAAATGAAAATCCATCTATTATATTTTCCCACAATCACTCGCCTATTGATGACAAACTGAAATGGATTGATGACTGCTACGACAAAAACTTTTCGAAGCAGAATGCAATCTCAAAGCCATTGGACAACATGGAAAAATAACAAGGCCAATTTCTCAATGGGAGAAGAGCATAGTTCAAGGCCTACCATGCCTTGACTTAGGTAGTAGATTGCATGCTCATAAAAGTCATTATCTTCTTTAACATGAACCATACCAATGGTTGATTCTGTTGCAGCGAGATACAAAAGGAAGTGTCTACTATAATCAGGTGGACTCAATAATGGAGCAAAAGCTAATGCTTTTATTAAACCATCAAAATATCATTGCGTGAAATCATCCCATAAAATTTGGACTCCTTTCTTAAGAAAACACATAAATCCCTTTATAATCTTGCATAATTTGCTATGAATCTACTCAAACAATTTTCCCTTCCTTGGATATATTAAATTTAATGAATGGAAGACAAGGGAGGTAATTGAGGTATTGCCTCAACCTTCAAAGGATGAACACAAATCCCCTCTGCTAATACAATGTATCCTAACAACCAACTGGATGTGACGGTGAAAACACACTTATTTGGATTCAATCATATTTTATAAAAATGACATCATTCAAAGATCAACCGAAGGTGTTTAGGATGATCAATTCTCTTTCAAGAATGAGTAGCTAAATCATCCAGATATGCTTCAGTAACGTGGTTGATGTTGTGAAAAGCATAAGGCATGGCCCACTGAAAAGTGGCTCGAGCATTTTTAAGGCCAAAAGCCATCTTTTTGTATCCAAATGTACCCTAAGGACAAATAAAGGTTTTCTTGTCCTGATCTTCTGGAAAGATAGTATTTGGATTGTAACTAGAGAATCCATCCATTAACGAAAAAATTTCATTACCCTCACATTCATAAATAATTTGATCAATAAATGGTGTGCGGTAATTTTCTTTTGGACAAGCCTTATTTAGGTCCCTATAGTCAATATGTACTTAGATCGTTCCTTGCTTTTTTACCTACAGAGAATGGATTAGAGACCCGCTCAATCATAGGAATGGGGTAAATAAAGGCTGCCTATGGCAAATTTTCAGCTTCATCTTTAATAGTTGCTACTTTCCTAAGATTGACTAGTCGAAGTTTTTGACGAATATGTTTAGCATTTTCATATGTCTTGATCTCTTTCTAGACTATAGCCGGATATATTCTAGGAATTTGCTCATAAGACCAAGCAAACACATCACAAACTCATTTAAGATATTGGTGTAAATTTTAATTTACTCATGGGAACAATCAGCTTTGATGAAGACATTTTCGATTATGTTAGGATTCCTAAAGATGTTCACAGGTACAGTTCGTGAGATAACAGACATGTTACCTTTGTTAGAAAGTTGTGATGGCGACAAAGGGTTTACGAATGTATGAACATCACTAGTAGATGGACTGGAAAAACCTGATTGAATTTCTCGCAAATGAGGGAGGAGATATGAATGATGATGTAAGTCATCCCATGGTCTATAGAGACCTATGATTTCTTCTAGAATTGCTTCATCAGATGGTAAGAATGTATCTAAGCAATTCTAAGCTGAAGTTGAATCGAGGGTTTAGGTCAGAGCCAGATATCCATCTAACCCCTCTGGTGAGAACGAAGTAAGATGAGAGTTTGCAGAGTTAAAAATAGACTAATAAGCAATTTATGCTGCAGACATAAGGGATTCCATTCCACCTACCTTCTCTCCATCTAATGTGCTGGTAGATGAGGATAAAAGCCAAGGGACCAAAAAATAATGATTTCAAAAGAAATCTCTTTGGGAAGGTCCCCTGGAGTGTGAAATAGTATTGGTTCTAGTTGAAGGACTAGGGACATCAAAACTACCCATTAAGTAAGAGTACATCCCAATCCTAAATTCTCAATAGGTTGTCTGGGATTGTCCTCTAATGGAATAGTAGAGTCAGAGGATGCATGAGAATCACCCAGAGAATAATCCATCTAATCCAATTTTACAATCCTTCCCTCATGAGGAAAGCAAAGGATGTGAAATAATGATGAAACCACCGCATTCATCTCATAAATCCAATTCCTATATAAAAGGAGGGAGTAATCCAAGTTTGCATCGACAATTTCTACCTCAATATTTACAGCCTTTCCTGCAACATAGATGGGAAAGGCTAGAAAAATCTCATGCAGCCTGTGAGAATGTCCATTAAATGCCATCAGTAGAGTCGGTGAAGGAACAACTCGAGGTGATTGAATGGCCTTCCAACATGACATGGGTATCACACATGTGGAATCTCCCTCATCAATAACTGTTTGAAAGATGTTAGTCTTTCAATATGTAGACCTTATCTCGAAATCCATATGATGGGGAAGTCTATTTTTGATGTGTGACATAAAAAAAGTGAGCACAAGAGAATTTTTTGGATCTACTGCTCTGATATCAGAGAGAAAAGCACTCCTCTCAGTAGGGCACGAATGGAGTACCAGTAATGCTGACATAGCACGAGCACTCTGAGCTAGATCTTCTACAATCGAGTAGTTTTATAATTCCCTAGAATTATGGTAAATGGCTAAGTGCTTCGTGGAGCCTTTCAGCATCTAGGTATCGACAAAACAGACGGCCTCTCAATAGTGACTGGCTCTGAGGCATCAGAAGCATACTTAGCCTTAAATGATTCTCATTTATTGTAATCACGTGATCATTTAGTAATGTTGATATGTGAGCTCATCATATAAACATTAGAAGAATTGTCCGCTTCCTGGTTCCCCCTATGGGGGTACCAGCATTGGAATTTGCACCAGCAAGTAATTGTTTCCCTTTGGGAAAAGGGTCAGTGAGAACAACCCCTCAGCTAGAAGACCCCTGCTGCACTAATAGGCATTGAGTGTCTTGGATCTTAGGGCAGATATGAGCCAAATGATCCCCATTGCATAACTTGCATGAATATTTTAACTTTTTCTTGGACAGTTTCATACCCTCTCTAACATGACTGTCAAGTTTGTTCACATTTCCCTTCTCATGTTGGTTGTTCTTCCTACCTCATACTTTCTTCTTTTCATCATATTGTTGATTTCATTTGGGGTTAGATGTTTAGATGGCATTTATAGATGTAGGTTGAGAAGGTGTAGATGTGGATGGTGATTCCTACATAGAGGAAGTAGTTTGTAAAGAAAACTGCTGCAATTGATTTAGCAGGTTAACCATGTTTACATGAATTGATTTAGCAGGTTAACCATGTTTATCCTGTCTGCATGTGGACCTATCTTTGGTTTAGCTATATCCACCTTGGATCTTGGAATGTTAAGTATAATTTTTTGAAGAACACAATAATGAGAATAGATCAGTTCTAACTATCAGGCCCTTAAAATAACCTACTCTTCAGTGAAGACACTTGAGAGGGACACATCCTTAGAGATCTCAAGTTGTAATGATTTAACAAACCATTCGAGAAGGAATTCTTGTGGGATATCAACTTTGATAAGGCTCTTCCTTCTCCTCCATTATTGAATATAATAAGAAATGCGAGTCACCTAATCTTGCTGGAAACTAGCGAGAGGCTTAGTTCTGACATCATATTAGATAGGAAATTGAAAATGGTTCAAAAAGATAGTAGCGAAAATGCTGAAATAAGTGAAGGTGCTCCCTGGGAGCTCTATGTACAACTTAGCTATATTTCTAGTTAGGGTGCATTGAAATAAGCTCAACTTGATTGAATCATCTACCAGAGAGTTGGATGAACCCCATAAGTGGAAGGTGGTTACATGGTCACCCTGATCTTCACTTGTCTTCCCCTTGATTTTTTCGATATCAAAGGGAAGTTTTGTTGAGACCGGAGGCCAAACCGAGTTATACCTAATCGTATCATTAGTTAATTTAGTGAGATATGGAAATTTTAATGTTTCTAGAAAAGAGAGTCGTGGCAAACCTTAAGGATTCCACCCGGTGTGGTCAGAACTGACAACGTTCTGAAAAGAATGACCTAGATTTGTGAAGGCACAAAATTGGTCGAAGTAATTTGTAGACCCAACTGAACCATAAGGATCCCCTTGTGATCGAAAAAATTAAGAGTTTGACAAGTTCCTAACGAAAAGCCTCCCTAACTAGTAAAGTTGTTCCCTAAAGAAGTGTTACAATCAGGAGGAAGCCCCTAATCAAGATTATATGCACTACCATAGGGAGAAAAGTTTTAAAAAGAATTGATAGAAGAATACATCATCTTCCCCTATTGGCCAAAATAAGATTGATTCCTGGCTCCTAACGCACTAACTGCAGGGTTTGTCCAACTTTGAAATGGATTATAACCTTGACTTGAAAGGCAGAAAGGCATGGATCCGGTAGCTAGGTTGGAATGTGGTATATGACCACCCCTAAATGGGAAACCCTAAAAATAACCTGATCCACTCATCATGGATGTAGAGACAACTGATGGAATCAATGGAACTGAAGGAATCGCGCTGGTGGGCATTCCAAAAGGGAAAAAACCAATGGCAGAGGCAAAATATTGAGAACTTCCACTCGATGATGAAATGGAAGTATAAACAAACATAACAATGCTCGAAGTAATATAAGGTATATAAATTGTTCCTCCTGCTTCCACATATTCAGGAGTTTGCATACTCATAGACCTTGTCATGGATGCCATCCTTCCAAGAGTGGTCATCAAAGGAATTGATTCATGTAAACTTGGGCTCGAAGGCCTATTGGTCGGAGTTTCGACGTATGATAAAACATCTGGATCATCAAGAGGAAGAGGAGAATTACGAGCCACAATAGACTTTGAAAGCTCTTCAACCTCGATGTTATCTTCTAACTGATAGAGGACTTGAGAAATAACTAGAGTGTTCCTCTATAACTCTATACTTCTACCAGGTCTATCTTGTGAATTAATGACTCCAACCAAAGGATCAATCTTCATTGCATCTACTGCCACTCGTTAAAAAGTATTGGCGGTATTTCTATATAGCCTTCGAGGAGAAGGCTTGGGACTTGTAGGTGATAGCCCATGAAGTCTCCTAAACTAACAAGCTGCTCGATCAACCACTTTGAAATATTTTTAAGAAATCTACTTAAACACTCAGAAAAAAAGTTGTAAATCTAGGTCAACTAGGAGCAAAGAGCATTCTCCAAAAGTCCGTAAACATGCAAGGAATTAAACAAATTTCAAGTGCTTCCTCTCCATGTTATTAGTTCCAGACACAAGAATACAATAAATCTAGAATCAAAGGCCTTATCAAAATAAACTGGGTTAATTACACCCCAGGCTTGCTAGTGAAGGTACCAGAGGCAGTTACGCTAACCTCTAGACAACATCCTTTGTTGATGCAAGCACCCAAGCTTCGCAAGGGTACTCTCCAAAAGTATTGTTGGACGTGATGTAACATCAGCCTCAGGTGCCATGGGATTCTCCTCCACAACCATCTATGCAATCATTAGAAAAGGCAACTATGGATACCAACTCGTATCAAAATCTAGGCGAAACAGTCATGAGGCGGGATCCAACAAGCTGTAGAGGGGGTATCTCTCTTCTTTTTCTTCACTCTCCCTCATTATGAACTCCCAACCGCAAAGCTTTTTGGGTCATTCTAATGAGATTGGGCTTCAGTCTTTATTGAACTTGTACCTTTTGTAATTTGAGCAGCCTCAAATAGTTAACTCTGCACTCAACTAATCCAAGGCCCTAATGAATCTAAATGTGATGGTGCTTGTTTAATGACAACAATAAAAGTTCTAGTTCATTTTATTAATCACTTGATTTTATATAGCTATTGTTTAATTTAGGGGGAATTACGAGAGTCAAACTGATGATGTTTTTATGATGAAAAAGAAATCAATAGAAAACTAACTATGTGAATGTAGTCATTTTCTTCGATGAAGAGTTCTCTCTACTTGGGTTCTACGAAAAATTATACATAAGAAAAGTATTTTTCTTTTCTTTTATTTTATGAAAATATCCACACATACCCAAAAACTAAAAAAACTAAGAATTCCTTAAAATGCAAACTAACCTAATGCAAATTCCAATGATCATGCAAGATCCTAAACAACACTCATAAGCAAATGAAACTCTTTATAGAGACAATAAGGCAACTTAAAATGAAGAGGGAAAAAAATTGAGCACAAATCTCTCTTCAAAGAAAGCGGAAGAAATCACAAAAGATCTTAATTCTCTTTTCAACAAAAAACATAGGAAACAAAATTCGAAAACTTGGAAAAAGAAAAAGAAAAACAAAGTTTTTTGAAATTTTTATTTTAAAGGGAACAAGAACAAATTTTCTAGGTCACAAAAGTTCTACTAAAACTCGGAACATTAATAAATTGACACAAGAAGTGTTTCAATCTTGTAAGTTATAACCTCGAAAATGAATAAACTTCAACAAGAAAGACTACGAACCTGTACAAAATGACCCAATCAGCAGCTAATGATTTCGACAAATTGACAAAAAGTTAAAGAAATAAATACTTTAAAATTTGTCAAAAAGACTCTCAAAATGCAAGAAAAGAAACAAGGCCACCAAACAAGGGGAAGAAAAGAAAGGGATTTGAAATCTAGGTCAGCAATGAACTTGAAAACAATTTTCTATTCTGGAAGATGAGAATAGCCAAGAACATTAGAATGAAGCCTTGAACCCAAGATACAAACTACAAACTTGCTTCATAAGCAATCCTAGGCCATACAATAGCTTGCAGGAAAAATAATTCTCCAGACAACAAATTACCATACAACAACATAAACCACTAGGCATAAGACCTAATTGGGCAGAAAGATTTGAAAAACAATCCAAAAAACTGCATACACGACTCTGTAGAGACATAGAAGTGTGAACACATGTTTCTAATACATGAAGCTCATGTATACACAATTCTACCTTAAAGAAACCTACATGTATATGCTATTGTAGTCAAAGAAAACAATGTATACAAAGCTTTATTATCAAAAACAAAAATCAAGGTCTGATCAAGAAGATCAGACTTGATGTCTGTGATACTAATGGACCAAACAATATTCTAAAAGCAATAAATCAATAAAGTGAAACCTAAATGAGAACAAACAACCCAAACTAGGAATAACAAGATTGTTATCCCCAATGGAGTCGCCAATTCTATTGAGGGTGAAATCACCATAGGGCTTTGGGTTGAGAACCCCAACAGAGCAAAGGAAAATCTCAACAGGAAATGAATCAAGCAATCATAAAAAAATCTTATTCTACTAAATCGTGTAGGAGTGTCCTTACCTAGATGTCCTTCATTTGCGTAGATCCTGATTGATGGGGCTTCTCAGGGGTCTACATTTGACTAGGCTACTATACTTTCTAATAACTTGGCTTCTCATATACTATCCTTTTGGAATGGTAGAATAATTTCTAAAAATAGGTTTCCACCTTCTTATATGCCGGCCTATGTTATGGATGGTCTATATTTTTCTATGCATTTTCCCTCTATGGGCTGGAAATGGACTATTCAGGATCTGTTGTAATGTTGAACAAACACCATTTTAATATATTATAAATTTTATAGGGATTTATTATATAAATTTGGGGACCCTTCAATTTTAGGAAAGTTTTTGATTTATCAAAAAAACAAAATTTAGTAGCCCCCAAGGCACAAACTATACTTAGGCTTAAGTATTAAACATTATGGGTTATTATTGTTTTGAGGCTTCTGCAATCAGTGTTTTTTGTGTAGTTTTCTTCCGATGTTCTCGCATCCATGATTGTTTGCATCGACATTTCCAACCATCATCGTGGCTCATCATCAGGATAGATCATTAGTTGTGTAGGACAGATCTCATTGGACATGAATAAATAGGGTTGAGAGATGCTTAGGGAATGGGAGCCGACCATTTTAAACTTGTTTTTTTAATATTAGGGTTTAGTTTAATTAAATACTACTAATAAAATAGAATGATAAATTGAAATTGAAATTGAAATATTTAATTGAAACATTTGATTATATAATATAATAAGATATTTAGTGTTAATATCAGTAATTAATATTTTTAATATTTAATTAACTAATACGATTTTTTTTAATAAATTAATTAATTAATTTTTAATTCTAATCTAATGGTTCATATGTTCAAATACTATGAATATCAAAGTTAAAGTTAGTGATGAAAAGTAATTCAGTGATTTAATTAATTCCAATCTAGCGGTTCATATGTTTAATTAATTCAAACTAATCGTTGATACGTTCAAAAACTATGAATAAAACTAATTTAGTTACTTGTTTAATTAATTCCAAATGGTTCAAATGTTTAATTAATTCTAATCTAATGGTTCTTTTGTTTAATTATATAATTGAAATATTTAATTATATAATATAATAAGATAATTAATATTAAGTGTTAATATCAGTAATAATAATTAATTATTTAATTAATTATTTTAATTAAATGATTTAAAATAATAGTAAATTCATATGTTTTTAATTACTATGAATTTACTATTCTAATGGTTCATATGTTTAATATCAATGTTAAAGTTAGTGATGTGAACTAATTTAGTTATTTGTTTAGAATTTATTTTCATTTATTTTGGATTCCTGTTAATTTTCTATTAATTTTCCTAAAATGAAATTCTTATAAAAATCTTCTAATCTAAGTTACTAAGACATGGTGTTATAGTTCTAGAAGGTGTAATGTTAATTAATATTAATGTTGATATTAGTGGTCTGAGATTCATAGTTTATAGTTTATGATGTAAATTAATGTTTTTAATTTTAAGTATTGTAAATTAGGGTAAGAGTTGAGTACTTGTGTGAAGTGTGGAGAGAGTAGGTTGTGGAGGTAGGTCAAGCATAATGGGGTTGAGTTGGGGGAGGGTTATTTAATGAAAAACAAAATAAAATGGATTTTTTGACCTAGAAAATTGAAATATTTATAAAAATCTAAATACCCTGCATCGTACATAAGAAATAAACATAAGGAAAGAAGAGAACCGCATGGGTTATAAATTGTTTCCAAAAATAACCTCGCATCCATCACAATCGCATGATCAACTATAAGTACATGCCTTCTACCTTAACGGCTTGGAATATGCGATAACACTCCGGACCCGACCACAGATTTAAATCTTCCAGTTTAAATATCACATCTGAGACATCACAAAGAGAGAAAAAAACGTATTTCTTACCCCGCTTCAAGCTGTCGATTTTGATATGAAATAAGGCCCAGACCTGACGGGAAAATACATGAAAATACATATTAATACTGGGTCCACGCATTATCATAAATAATATGACTTAATTCCATGCCCCACTCCATTTTCCGAATGCAATAT
Source organism: Pinus taeda (assembly GCA_000404065.3). NCBI lineage: Eukaryota > Viridiplantae > Streptophyta > Pinopsida > Pinales > Pinaceae > Pinus > Pinus taeda. The sequence continues at coordinate 28,963 of APFE031086546.1, read as the reverse complement.
CCAATAAGGCCTAAACCCATTGGGATTGTACACTGCGATTTATATTAATATTGCATCTGGGGCCTATCGCAATCGCAAATTTCTAAAATTTCATTCCTCATCATAATGCCGATTGCGATATGACATCAGTAGTGATGTCAGATCCATATCATTGGCATGTCACCTTCCACGTCACTTGTTAGCTGTTAAGTTATTTTCCACGTTAACATTCGACATCCTCTGCAACGTCACTATGATGACATCCCTGACTTCATCCCGCGACGCCAAAATATCACGTTGCATATGGACAAAAATTATATTAAATTATTCACCCCTGCCAATTTACGATATGCAATATAACCAAAATCGACAATATTATAAAATTTATTGCATAAATCCCTGCATCTCGAACTATCACAATTTTCAAATACCCCTACCTATTGCAATAATGATCAGATGAGACCTGATAGAATTATATGCTACAATTTTGAATACCATCTTTATGATTCATTCCCATTCTGATTATGATTACTATTTTATTTGAGGAGGCCCCCTTTCAGATTTTCTATGAAATACTTGCGATCTAAATCTATTGCGTTTGTTCTGAAGTTTTCCCCTGATTCTATTTTGATTGCAATTGTTTTATGATCTACCCCAAAACACTAATTTCCGATTTTGTTAAGCCATAAAGCTCCACCTTGTCACTTCACATTCCCCTACATGATTTCAGTATCAGATCTATTTCACTCTACGTTTCCCAATTTCCCGCAAAAGTGATTTTTTTCAAATAAAATTCATTCATCATGTCATTTATGTTTGTCTTATCGATTGTTGTTTTCCATATTCAAGTTCACGACAAATAAAGACAGTTGTGTTGAAAACGAAATATTAGATAAAATAGGTAGTGTCGGAAATAATACTTGTGGGGGGGGGTTTGAATCAGTATTAGTAAATCAATAATCTTTTCATTTCCATTATCAGATTCATATACGCTACTTCAGTTAAGGCAACCCATGTGTATATGTAATTGTGTTTAATGCAAGTAGCATATATCCAGTAAACTTATGATTCAGTTACTTGATCTTTAATGAGTGTATGAGAACATTATTAACAATATAAACAGAAAATAGGTGCAATAAGAAAGAACAGATCATCACGCATAAGAAACACACATGAACACCATGATATATGATGAAACCCAATGTGGGTGAAAACCACCTGCTAAAATTCCTCTCTATCCTATTAATAAGAAACCTGTTTTTACAATGTTCCTATATTGATACAGTCTTATACCAGTACGTAGGCCTCTACTTGGAAAATGCTACAACCTTCTCTCATTCTCCATCTTCTGCTAGAAGGGGGCTACAACCCCCTTTAGCTCTTGCACTACCTGATGTACTAGTATGTAGGCGCTGACCTACAGAAGGTTACGACCTTCTTGTTTCACCATAATATGAAGGCCAGATTTCATCGAATTTTCATATTGGATCCATTAACAACATTGAAGCTAAAAATCAATCACCATTGTAATACAACTATTACATTACCCATTCATTGAACACTCAATCATTACTCTATGAATCACCCAACAACTAAATCAGTGAAACCTTGTCATCGAAACACATTCGATAGAACAGAGAACAGAGCCGAGAACTCTGCAACAATATTTAGAGCCAACTGCATCATCAAAAACCATGCACCAGAGTGCATACGCTACTTGGAAGAGTCGAACTAGCGTGTATATGTAACTTCACTAAAGTGAACCAACATATATGTCATCACATACTTACTTATAACTTCACTACACTTCTCGATTTCAGACATACCTAGATCATTACATACAAAAGGATAATACGTTTGTTAGCAACCAGATCTAGTCCATTAGATCACATCAATATAAGTTATTATGATCCTGATCCATTATTAGATCTCATCCATCAATACTAAATCTAATCACAATCAACAAATCTGAATATGCAGAATAATGTTACCAGTAAATAGCCACCATAACTCAGACTTTGCGTCAATAGCCAGAACCATTTGTAACTTCAAACATCATAGTTCATCTAATATACGTTACTTAGATGTGTCTAACTTGTGTGTATACGTGCTTTTATCAAAGTCAACCAGCGTATACATCTGTAAATATTCATTCATAATTTTGCAACTACTGGAGACTTCAATTATACCCAGATCATAATATTTATAGAACATTGCATGCTTCAGTGTACAAATCTAGAGTAAGCATGATCAAACCATGTAGAGCTAATTCGTTCCAAGTCATGAGATCCTGATCCATCATTAGGTCTTGTCCTCCATCAACCGCTGAGATTCCTCCTTGGCTTAGATAAAGCACAACATCATAAGCGCTCAACCTATATACTAGATCTCACACTTCATCAGATATTCAAGACTTCATGAGTCCCTTTGCCTAATGATCTCCTCCTCCTTTTATAATCTTAGGTCTTACTCCATAGATGGTCCAAAAGCACTTAGAATCAATACTTTCGACCAAATACCTGGGGTCAATACTTTTGTCAAGATACCTTAGATCAATACCACGGGTCAAAATATCAAGGACCAAATACCATGGACCAAAATGAAGTTTTCCCACATGTGCGTGCTTTTCCTTGGATGAAAGTGCGTGCATATGCATATGCACCTTTTGGTTGGCTAAACCACGTGTATACGCGGCTTTGTCAAGGTCAACCTGTGTATACCTGTTTTTCCTTCATTTTGTGAGCCTAAACTGTGATATGTCATCTGAGTGAGTTGGCATCAACAACAACAAGTATGTCATAGTGCCAAACCTGTGTCATAATGCCAACAATCTCCCCCTTTGGACTTGATGGCAACCCCAAGTCACTCTCCCCCTTTGTCATCATAGGCAAAGGGTTATGATCCCCCTGAGTACATGTTAAACTCTTTGATCTACTGAAGAGTGTTGTCCATGCTCCGCCTGACTGTAAGCAAGGTCTGCAAAAAGATGTTCTACAAGAAGAACATGACTCTATACATCATAAATGACATTCCTATCACCAAAGATTCACACAGACATCCATCTCCCAGCCAAGTGGGGTTATACCAAGATTGATTCATCCACCTAAACAAGTGTGTATATACTAGATACCAATATTTTATACATGACTGAAATATTACATCATCCTTCACATGCACAGTGGGGGTAAAAAATTACATCATATGACCAAAAAGGATTCATCAAAAGACTACAATAGACAAACACAACTATTACATCAAGGGTCTTGATATGAATTTTACAACAAATGATATACATGATATTTATAACACCATGATAGTCATCAACAACTATCATACACAATGTATGATCTGCTCCATAAGCCTCTGCCAATAGCATCCAGACCATCAACCTGTATATGTTCATTAGTGTAGATCTCATTAACCTATGAAAAGGTATGTTTGAATATAGATATAAACTCATCCTCTTGATCTTGAGCATTATCATAACCTTCCATGAATCAATTCTAGATATGTCATACAAATATTATTCACATTATATCATATGTGGAAAACACCATAGTCATCTCATCATCATCAAGATCTGCATGGTATTTTATACCATCCATATATCATCACTCGCGAACACCCCACATCTCATAAGTATCAATCAACATATGTGAGTGTCAACCTATAATCATATAGGTAAGAACTCATCACCATCATGTGTTCAAATAGCCATGTCTTCATGTCACCTACAATAACTCCATTATATTGGCTAACTAACAATGCAACTTTGAGTAATCATCCATGTATCCAACATACTGTATATAGCACTATGTATCTAGCAAACTTTAAGGTCAAGTTATTTTGTCAAGACTTCTTGATATCATCAACAACAACAATCCTCAACCATGTGAGAGCCAAGAACTATAGGAATCCTTCATCATAATTGTATGATATGATCTTTATGCATCTTTGAAGGCATGACGAAAGTAGCATATGTGTGACTCATCATGAAATAATGAAGTTGTTTATTCAAGGTTTGTACTTTTCCTTATTCTTATGAATATCACCATGTAAGCAACATATGCATCATCAGAGAGTCATCCACAAATCTGATTTGAAGACCAACTATGTGACCCCAAGAATGATATGATATTTTTTCATGGGAAACTCATAACCATATCATAGAAAGATGTATCATTTAGTAATATAAGCATCATCATCATTTATTAGTTACTAAATAATTATAAACATAATGTCAAATATTCTTTATTAGAATCATAGCATGTTCTCCCACTGAAACCTGTTCCATCTGCTCACTATCAGATCTGATCATGCATATATCAGCAAGAAGTATCAAGGCATCGTCATCAATCAGATATACATCAAGTTAACTTATGAGGATCAAAAACAACATCTTATGAGTATCAATACTTCCACACATTTTTAGCATATTGTAACCATCATCAAACAAAGTAAATAATTGACTGAACCATATCAGACCCGTTTTCCTGAATCTATCCCATTTCTTTTCCTCAAATTAACATATACGTGACTATGCAGTGTCTAACTCACGTATATATGCTACTTCTCTTCATGAAACTTGTGTATGATGTTTAGAAAAACTAAAATTTCACACTTTCTGTTCCCTCTGAGTCTGTCACATCTGTACATTGTGTTGTGCCACATATTTCTGATTGTACTTCCTTCTTCTTCCATATCTTCAAGTGTGATGATGTTTTCTCTTTTTGGTATGGTGCCCGTACTTTGTTCCTGAATTCCTTTGCTATATGTAAAATATTTTTACATGCATAACATCTCATCTGTTTCATATTCCTTCTATATCAGTGAATGGCTTTTTGACCAAACATATTGCAAGCAAAACAATATCCCTTAAAGTACCTAGAACGTGATGATCTCTCTGTGTGATGGTCTTGAACCATTGTTCTTCTACATCTAGCTGCAATATGTCCAAAAGTATGACATACATAACATTCAATATTATTCATTTGAGGAAATAAATGACTATCACTTCCATAGTTAGGAGTAAAATATTTTCTTTGAAGAATTTCTTCCCTTTGTTGATAATGGGATTGATCTCTCTTTTCCTTGTTGATCATTTGAAATTTGGAATTAGATTTCATTTTCCTGCTTTGTGAATTAGATTCACCTTCAACAAATTCATGAAAACCAAGACCATTTTTCATAGCAGGAGGCCTTTTACTACTAAAAATATCATCCAATATCTTAGTACTATATTGAAATAGTAAGAGCTTATCCATTTCTTCTAATTTATCTTTTAGAATATTTACCTCAACTTGATGTTGCTCTTCCTTTTGAAGGTACTGCTTCTTCATGATTCCTTCAAGTTTTCTTCCTTCTTCCAACTGATGTCTTAATTCAAAAACTTCAATTTCTTGTCTTTGAAGAGCTTTGAGTAGTTCTTTATTCTCCTTATTTGATTCTTCAAGATATTCTTTTAGCGAGAGGATCTTAGCTTCAAGACATTCATAGTAACTGGATCTATTTCTGAGTTTCTTGATTGTTGTGCTCCTTTCATTTACTTCATTTCTTAGTGATGCCACTTCTTCTTGTAGCTTTTGACATTGATCTTCCTTTTCCTTGAATTTCTTCCTTACCTTGTTTCCTTCCTCTACTTGAGATTTTAGTTTCGTAGCTTCTTCTATGGAGGCACATTCCCTTTTGTCCAATAGATCTTGTTGATCTCTAATTTTGTCCGTAAGACTTTTAAATTCTCCCTCTATTTTATTTCTTTCTGTTATGAAACCAACTCACAAAAAGATAGGAAAGAGAGATCAACACCTTAGAATTTAGCCTCTTCGAGGGGGCAACCTCCTTTACATTACACAAATGAAAAATTCTTGGATGATACAAATGAAAAGACCTCCTTTCTATATGTAGGAGTCTAAGGGGTCATAACATAATCAGAGCCTACATAGCAATAATAATGTAAGAGCACAATAATAATTACATGTGTACATCAATATAGTAAGGGGTTGTACTAATAACAATAAGCGGTTACACCAGTAGTATAAGGACCTAACATGCCCCTCTCCTTGAAAAAGTGTTGTCATCGGCGCTTGAGTAGTTCTTGATGCCTCTATATAAAATTCTTGTCCTCCCATGTGGAATCTTTAGTGAGTAAGTTCTTCCACTTGATGAGATACTCTGAAATTGATCGATTTCGTAGCTGTCGAGTTCTTGTTTCTGTGACTTCTCCAAGTTCTAATATGACTTTTCCTTCTTCTTAAACTTCTGGCAATATTGTTTGAATTGGGATATTTTGCAACTTTTGAATAAGTCACCATACTTCTTTGCCCTTCTTCCATTCATCCCTTGGTTCATTTATCCAGTTTGGTTGGATAATAGAAATAGCACAAAACAATGCTTCTACATCCTCATCCTTTCTTAAGAGTGCATCTGCAACAAAATTTTAATTGCATTTTCTATAGATGATGTCAAAGTCATAACCGAAGATATTCGTGACACATTTTTTCTGTTCTTCTAAAGATAATAGTTGTTCTAGAAAGTATTTAAGACTATCATGATCCATTTTTACCTTGAAGTGTCTTCCCATTCGATAAGGTCGCCATTTCTTAAGTGCATGTAGTATTGCCAACATTTCCTTCTCATAAATAGCTTTCTTGAGATGTAACGATAAAAATACCAAATCACCTACATCAAAATATTTTTCACTATGATGTTGATCTACCTGTTGTTTCATTCGATTTTGCACCAAAGTGGCATTATCCTTTAAAAGTTGGAGAACTTTTTGTTGATGCTCGATGTGATCTTTCATTGCTTGAACCTTTTTCTTTTGGATATGTCCTTCTATCTTTAGAGTTTGAGGAGTGGTAATTTCTTCCAATCCTTTACAAGATATGGTCAGCTTCATTTCTTGATGCTCGATGTGATCTTTCACTTCTTGAACATTTTTCTTCTTGATATGCCCTTCTATCTTGATAGTTTGAGTAGTGGTAATTCTGACCAATGAATTACAAGATATGGGTGGATTCATTTCTTCTTTCTCGATTTTATATTTCACTTCTTGCACCTTTTTCTTCTTCATATGTCCTTCTATCTTGGGAGTTTGAGGAGTGGTAATTCTTGCTAATTCTTTACAATATATGGTATGATTCATTTCTTCTTTCTCTGGGGTTGGGTCTTGGCGCATATCTTCTTCTTTTGATGTTTCTTGATCCTTTTCTTCCTCCTCTTCATACTCTATGTAAATAATTTCTTCTCAGCACACTTATGACCTTTAGTGCATTTGCAATCACAATTGCAACAAATCCCTTTTCTCTTTTTCCTTCCAATTATTGTGGTGTAACCCTTGTAGGTTGTGGAAGGCTAGAAGAAACAAAACTTCCATCTTTATAATTGTGAGGAGTAGACTTCCTTGTTACCATAATTTTAATTTCCATTATGTAACAAAGCCCTTTTACTCTTTCAAATTGTTGTGGTGTTGCTCTAAAGAAGGTGTTGCTCTTTGTAGCCTCATAACGTGCTATCATTTCCTCCGTGAAAATTGACCATGTAACAAGTTTTTTACAAGAACAAAGCCCTTCATACCATACAAATTGATCCAGTTCTAAAATATGAAGATGCAATACATACCTTTTTTAACAATGGTACACCATGTAGATCAAAATATTGCTCCATCTGAAGTATCCAATTTACCTGATCCTTGCCATCAAACTTCTTCATCTTCCTTTTTCTTGATTTTGGGAGCTTGATCTTGAAACAACTGTAACTCTATGCTTTTGGATCTTTAAGTTCTGAAATTGTGATTTACAGTAGCCCTCTATGTCGTCTTTCCAATGCTACCAATCTGATCCAAATTGGATTCTCCAAGGAAGAGTTATGCCAAATCTCCCATAGTGACCTGATTATAGACTAGTTTAGTAGAGAAAACTTGTACGACGTGTCGCATGTCACTGTTTCAACCTTTGGCTCTGCAAATATGTACAAGAAACTACACTTTATGCTATTTCTATAGCTTCTTACGAAATTTGAATCTAATGCTCAAAGAGAATGTTATGATGATTTCCCCAGGTCACATGTCTGGAATGTAATTTAGGAGTCTACAAAAAGACCAACTTCCTCAGATCATATCTCCGCAAATATAGCGCGAAAAGATCTGAAATTTGGACCTGAGGTTCAATGCGATTTTGTCTCATATGGATTTTTTTTTTCTTCTGAAACATCATAAGAAACAAGTTATAGCAAAAATGCCACGATGACCTATTTGGAGCAGCGAAACCCTAGAAGCCAAAGCTCTCATACCAAATGTTATCAAACTAGCTCACAAAAAGATAGAAAGAGAGATCAATGCCTTATAATTCAGCCTCTTCGAGGGGGAAACCTCCTTTACATTACAGAAATGAACAATTTTTGGATGATACAAATTAAAAGACCTCCTTTTTATATATAGGAGTCTAAGGGGTCATAACATAATTAGAGCTGACATAACAATAATAATGTAAGGGCACAATAATAACAATAGTGGGCTTGTATGGGGCACAGTAGTAACAATATGGGCACTACATGGGTACATCAATATAATAAGGGGTTGTACTAATAACAATAAGGGGTTACACTAGTAGTATGAGGGCCTAACACTTTGTTCCTCACCCATAAGAGAAAATTCAATTGTTTCGATATCACTTTCATCATCTTCAAAATGGATGGAGAAATGTATCACCATAGGAGAACAAATTCATACCTGATATTTCTTTTGCTTGTTCATCTAGATTCTAAAGTGATTTTGAATCTCAAGTGTTGCTTCCACATATTCCCCAATCGATTCTCCCACCGTCATAGTTCCTCTTAGATGTCTTCTTCTTCTTAGGTGCTTTCTTCTTTAGCTTCTTTGCCATTGCTCTACGGATCTCCTTCAAGTGATCAAGCATCTACCAAAGGACCTGCTCTGGTACGAATTGTTGGAAATAATACTGAGAGGGAGGGGGTGAATCACTATTATCAAATCAATAATCTTTTCATTTCCAATATAATATTCATATACGCTACTTTCGTTAAGGCAACCTACTTGTATACACAACTGTGTTTAATGCAACAAGTGTATATCCAGTAAACTTATGATTCAGTTAGTTTGTCTTTAATGAGTGCATCAAGACATTATTAAGCATATAAATAGAAAACTGGTGTAGTAAAAAAAAATAGACCATCACACATAAGAAGCGCACATGAACACCATGATATAAGGTGGAAACCCAATGTGGGTGAAAACTACTTGGTGCAATTTGTCTTTATATTTTTAATAAGAAACTTATTTTTACAATGTTTCTGTATTGATGCAATGGTATACCAGTATATAGGCCTCTACCTGCAAAAGGCTACAACCTCCTCTTATTCTCCAAATTATCCTAAAAGGGAGCTACAACCCAATTTACCTCTTGCACTAGATGATGCACTAGTATGTAGGCGCTCACATACAGAAGGTTACGACGTTCTCGTTTCACCATAATATGAAGGCCACCTTTCATCTAATTTTCATACTCGGCCCATCAACAACATTGAAGCTCAAAATCAATCATCAATGCAATACAACTATTGCATTACCCATTCATTGTATACTCAATCATTACTCTTTGAATCACCCAACAAATAAATCACTAAAACCCTGTCATCAAAACACAATCACCAGAACACAGAACAAAACCCAGGACTCTGCAACAATTTTCAGAGCCAAATGCATCATCAGTAACCATGCATCAGAGTGCATATGCTACTTGGAAGAGCCTAACCACTTTGTATACGGAACTTCACCAAAGCAAACCAACGTATATGTCATCACATACGTACTTATAACTTCATTGCACTTCTCGATTTCAGACATACCCATATCATTACATACAAAAGGATAATACGTGTGTTAGCAACCAGATCTAGTCCATCCGATCACATAAAGCTAATTCATTATGATCCTAATCCATTTTTAGATCTCATCCATCAATATTGAAGCTAATCACAATCAATCAATTTGAATATGCAGAATATTATTACTAGTAAATGGTCACCAGAACTCAAACTTTGCATCAACAACGAGAACAATTTGTAACTTCAAACATCGTAGATCATATGGTATATTCTACTTAGATGTGTCTAACCTACGTGTATACATGATTTTATCAAATTCAACCAATGTATACATTTGTAAATATTCATTCATAATTTTGCAGCTACTCCAAACTTCAGTTATACCCAGATCATAATATTTATAGAACATCACATGCGTCAGTATATAGATATAGAGTAAGCATGATCAAACCATGTAGAACTGGTTCACTCTAATTCATGAGATCTAGATCCATCATTATATCTTGTCCTCCATCAACTGTTGAGGTTCCTCCTTGGCTCAGATCAAGCACAACATCATAGGCCCATAACCCGCATACTATATCTCACACTTCATCATATATTTGAGACTTCCTAAGTCCCACTGCCTAATGATCTCCTCCTCCTTTTATAGTCTTAGACCTTACTCAATTCCATGTTCCAAAACCACTTAGAAGCAATACTTTGGACCAAATACCTGGGGTCAATACTTCGATCAAGATACCTTGGATCAATATCACGGGTAAAAATACCAGAGACCAAATACCATGGACCAAAAGGAAGATTTCCCACATGCAGGTGCTTTTCCTTGAATGAAAGTGTGTGCATATGCATATGCATCTTTTGGTCAGCTAATCCACGTGTATACACATCTTTGTCAAGGTAAGCCTACGTATACCTCCTTTTCCTTCATTCTGTGAGCCTGAACTATGACTTGTCATCTTAGTGAGTTGCCAAAAGAAACCACCTATGTCATAGTGGCATACCTGTGTCATAATGCCAACAGGTAGACAAACATTCATAGAAGTCGATGGAACAAATGAATTTGATGAAGACATCAACTCACTTTCAAAAAATTCTACCAAAAAATTGTTTTCCTTTAAGCGTTGTTGAAGGGATTTGTTTAGATGCCCTCAACACTCTACATCATTGATTGATTTGTTTTATTATATTTCATCTTACCTGTTGTATCAAATATATAGTATGAATTTTATGAAGAGATTCTTAGGAAAGCTCGCACTACTATACTTTCACATTTTTCTCAATATAACGACTTGAACACTCATTAGGAATTTTCAGAAAGAATTTCAAGAAGTTGCACCTTTGTATTCCTGAAATCATCTTTGTGAGAAGGAATAAACTATTATTATTTATTTTATGACTTGAACAACGTGCATATGGTATTTCTATCTTTGTGCCTTTGTTTTTTTCATAAATAAATAGCGAAATTATCTTTTCAGATTGCTTATTACGTGATATTTCTACTCTTCTCTGCAATTCACTAATTATTGAAGGCACTATTGTATATAGGATTTTGAGTAAAGCTTAGAGGTGAAGGATTATTGAGGATTCCTCTTTTTCACTCTGAATTATGTTTAGATAGGAAGAGTTCATACTATTACAACTCTAGTTTTAGAAGGATAAGTTCAGGCATTGTAGAATGTTGGATATAATACTGAGAGGGTGGGTGATTCAGTATTATCAAATCAAGAATTTTTCCTTTTCATAATCTTTATATGTGCTACTTTAGAGAGGGTAACTAGCATGTACACGCAACTGTAGTTAAGAAAACTAGTGTTTATGTAGTAAGCTTGTGATTTAGTTAATTCAGCATACGATGATCTTTAATTAGTGCATCCATAATTCATCAATCATTAAATAGTAGCCATGTGCAGTATAAACATAATAAACCATTACACATAAGGAACACACAAGAACACCAAGATTTACGGTGGAAACCCAATGTGGGAGAAAACCACATGTTGTTGTTGTCTCTATCTTCTTCTAATAATAAGAAAATATGTTTACAATCTTCTACTGGTGCAGACTCATACTAGTACACAGGATTCTACGGGTATAAGGCTACAACCTTCTCTCTTTCTCCAACTTCTACTGGAAAGGGATCTATAACACCCTAGTTGTTGTACTAGCCAATATGTTTACTAGTACATAGCTGCTAGCCTACAAAAAACTCCACTCTTCCCCCACAGACCATGTTTCATGAATTTTCAGGCTGGATTCTCCTGGCACATATCAACACATCTGAATATCTTGACTCATCAATAACCCATCAGAAATTTAGACACTCAAACTTCATCAATGAACATGCAGTTAATCCAAAACAATCAGATCACTCTCATTAGAACACTGTGTTGAACCCAGAAACCAATATCAACATTCCTAACAAACTAAAACCTAAAAAAATGCATGTGCTAGACTATATACGCTACTTCAATGAAGAAAACATGCGTGTATACTTCACTTCCTTTAGACCAACCTGCCTATACCTCTAATATTTTGAATCATAAAATCTTTGAATAAAAAATGGTACCAACCAACAGTGTACTGAACATCTACTATTAGCTTATACAACTTTACACAGGCAGGCAAGAGAAAACACTTCTTCTCACTTATACAATCAAACAAATATCAACATCCTTATGCATTCAGATTTACATTTAGATCTAAGAAAACTTTATTGACACATAAAAGTAATATAGAAGCAACAATAAATCAATAATACCGATATGATAGATTAGTTATCTCTGAACATTAAGCCTTTCTTTTGTACAGGCTACTTGAAAGAACAAAACTTGTGTGTATATGCTCTTTGCTGAGACAAATTGGTGTACATATCTGCAAATATTGAGTCAGAACATTGTTGCAATTCCAAACTTCAAGAAAAACCTAATCATGATAGATAATGAATAAAATAGATGCAAAACATCAGAACTAGATTCAACCAATATCAGATCATTCAAGAATAAGTCATTTCAGGTCTCATGATCCTGATCCGATATTGAAATTAAGGTACACATAAATATTTCAGATCTAGTCCCAAACATAACCCTGCAACGTAAAATATACCTCAGATAGAAGTATTCCTTAGAATCTTATTCACTTGCACATCTGGCCTTATGATCCTCTCTTCTTTATATAGGCTTTGGCCTTTCTCAATACCATGGACCAAATCCACTTAGGACCAATACCTTGGATCAAATACCACAGAACAAATATGTTGGACTAAATACCTATGGTCAAAATCATGGCCCAAAGATACCTTGCACCAAATACCTCAGAACAAAACCATGGTTTTCAACATGTACTTGATTTTCCTTCTGTGGGAGTGCATCTGTAAGTTATATGCTATTTCTGTTTTGAGTACCTACGTGTGTATGTTGTTTGGACTAAGTGAACCTGCGTGTATCTCTTAAACTACTCTTACATGATATTCGTCCTTCAACTTCTTTATTTTGATCAATAGACCTTACTTCCATCTTCCTGATCGTCTATACCAATCCCCTATTACCTTTGAATATTTATGTTAGCCTCTTATCAAAACTTAGTTGACCTGTAGAGTTTCCATCAAAGACAATACTTGTATCATAATGTCAACAATCTCCCCCTTTGGACTTGATGGAAAACATGATGGTGTTGACTACTACAAGTTGTAAATACCATCAAAGATACCATACCACACCAAAATACCAAAATACTCTCCCCCTTTGACATCAAGGGGAAAGGGCGGACCACTCTACTCTACTCGTTTGCATGATGCTATGCATACCCCCCTGTGTACATGTTGAGTATGCAGAGAGATGATTCAATATAATAACATGACACTGTAACTCAACAAAGTGAGTATAACCTCCCTATGACCACAAACTCATGCATACATCAATCACCCAACCAAGTGGGGATATACAAAATTTTATACATGACACAAATAAAAAAATTATGACATCATCCATTCCAAGGATGTTGGGGAAATAAATTACATCATATGACCAATAGAACTCATTGAAATATAAACCATGACATCAAAAGTTTTATCACACTAATGGCTGATGAAACTAAGAAGTAGCTGAGTTCAGCAACAATAATGCCAACAATGTGGAATGTGAAAGCTCCCCCTGAACCTCTGCTACCACTATTTTTGTTGTTAAAAAACAAATATACATGCTTTTAGCCAAGGCAACCTACATGTACCCATGTAGATACTACATGAAACTAGTGTGTAGTAAACTTCCTCTAAAAAACTAGATTTGACAGTATGATGATGCAGCAACAACTCCTAGCTTTTGTGTAATATATTCAAATGTTTCTCTGGGAAGTGTTTTAGTGAATATATCAGCAACCTATTCTTTGGAGGGGACATCCACTAATTTGACATTTTATTCAAGCACTTGTTCTCATGGAAAATGGTACTTGAGGGTATGTGGTTCGTATTGGAGTGCATTACTGTATTTTTTGAAATACTAATGGCACTTGTATTATCACACAGAATGGAGATGCATCGAGTACATGTGATCTGAATGTCTTGCAAAGTTTTCATCATCCAAAGTAGTTGTGTGCAACAAGATGAAACAACCACATGTACTAATTCAGGTGTAGATAAGGTAATTGAACTTTGTTTCTTGCTGAACCAAGACACTAACCTCCAACCGATATAGAATGCACCACCACTAGTCCTTTTTCTATCATCAACATTTATTGCCCAATCTGCATCTTTATATTTATGAAGAGTAAGATTTGCATCTCTAGGATACCATAGTCCAAATTCCTGAGTCCTTGAATATATATGAGAATTTTTTTGACTGCCTGAAGGTGTGAGTCCTTTAGATTTTCTTGCAATATTCCAACTATTCCTACTGCATGCATGATGTCAGGTCGGGTACCTGTTAGATAAATAAAACTTCCAATCATGGTTCTGTAAGTTGGTTAATGTACTATTGTTGATTCATCATTTGAGATGAGACTGCATCCTATTACCATTGGAGTACATATAGGTTTATAATCTTCCATTCCATACTTTCTCAAGATCCACTTGAGATATTTGGTTTGTGAAAGAAAAATACCATCTTTAGTTTACTAAACTTGTAGACCAAGAAAATAGGTAAGTTCACCAAGCGAGGACATCTCAAATTGTTGCTGCATTACTAAAGAACAATTCTGACTCATGTATTCTTCATTGCTACCAAAAATGATATCATCAATATAAACAATAATAATTAGCAATTTATCATTTTCAATATTTTTATATAAGTTGCTATTTGCCAAACCTTTTGTAAAACCTTGTTGGTGTAGATATTTGTCAAGGCGGTAATACCAAGCCCTTGGAGCCTATTTCAGACCATAGAGAGCCTTTTTAAGTCTGCATACAAGTTTTGCATCATTTCCAAGAATGAATCCTTTTGGTTGTTCAATATAAATTTCTTCTTCTAAATATCCATTAAGGAAGGCTGATTTTACATCTATTTGGTATACTTTTAATTTCTAAAAACTGTAAAGAGAAATAAACATTCTTATGGCTTCAAGTCTAGCAACAAGTGCAAAAGTTTTTTCAAAATATATACCTTCTTGTTGAGAATACCCTTTAGAAACAAGTCTGGCCTTATTTCTAATGACTTCACCATTTTCATTTAGCTTGTTCTTGAATATCCATTTAGTGCCTATAATATTTTTATCATGAGGTCAAGGAACTAATTCCCAAGTGTCATTCTTTTAAATTTTCTTAAGTTCTTCATCCATGCCGTTGATCCAACATTCATCTTTGCATGATTCGTTTACATTTTGAGGTTCAATGGAGGACAGTATAGCTAGACAGCTTGAGGTCCCTGTAATAGTTCTTCTTATCTGTACACTAGCCTCCCTTTCTCCTAAAATTTGAGTTTTTCGATGATTTTTCTGAACATATCTAGAGGGAGTATTTTCTTCAACGATTATATCTTCTTTTGGTGCTTCATCGACTTCTTCTTCAATATAATTTTAATTTGATGTGGGAAAGTAATCCCCACCTTCATCATTGTCATAATCTTCTCTTAATTTTATCTATTTTGGATTTCTACATGGTTCATCAACTACAACATCAATGCTTTCAACAATCTTCCCAAGTCATTTATTATATCATTTATATCATTTACTTCTCGAAGAATAACCAAGAAAAATCCCTTGATCTGCTATGGGTTCAAACTTATCGAGTTTTTCGTTAGTCCTTTTGATAAAACATTTCCTTCCATAAAATTTAAAGTATTTTATGGTAGGAGTCTTACCAAACCATAGTTCATCTAGAGTTTGAGTTTTGTTTATCGAAAAAATTTCTTTGTTGAGAATAGTCATGGTAGCAAACGCAACTTCTCCCCAGGAGGTTGCAGGAGTTCCATATTCATCTAGCATGGCTCGAGCCATTTTTTGAAATTTTTTGTTCATCCTTTCTACTACACCATTTTGCTGAGGTGTCCTTGCAATGGAGAATTCCTGTTTTATTCAATGTTGTTCAGAAAAGTCAAAGAATTCATCTGATATAAATTCCCCTCCTCGATCAGATCTAAGGCATTTGATTTTTTCGTCTGATTAATTTTCAACCAAATCTTTGAAGGCTTGGAACTTTTTAGATTCTTCATCATTATGCTTTACAAGACCTATCCAACAGATTCTGGAAAAATCATCAATGAAAAAATAAAGTATTCTTCTCCACAAGGTGACTTTTTCCTTGATGGTCCACATAAATCAATATGGATAATTTCAAAAGGCTTACTCATTGACCCTTATTTTTCCATGAAGTAAACTCTAGTTTGATTCGAAATTTGACATTGTTTGCATATTGCATTGTCTGGGATGCTGATATCTGAAAGATCACGAACAACCTTGAGTCTGCATGGTTTTTTTATTTGAGAAAAGCTTAGATGTCCCAATCTTCCATACCACAACTAGTTTTCATAAATTTTTCTTAGATAGAACTGTTGTTGTCCTCCTTTGAGTATGTATAAGTTGCTTGTATTTCTTGTAACCTTGATCATGGTCTCTCCTATATGAAGCTCATGAACAACACATATGTTTGATCGAAACACCACTTCATTTCCTTGACCACACATTTGACTAACACTCAACGTGTTATGCTTTAAACCATCTACATACATAACATTTCCAGCTTTAACCTTTTCTTTCAAGAAAACATAACCTTTACCTTTTATGACAGTTGGAGTGTCATTTACAAATGAGACATTATTTCCTTTTCTAAATCATTATATGAGTGAAGTTTCTCTTTGTCACTTGTCATATGTTTGGAGCATCCACTGTCGATGTACCACTGATTTTCTTATCCTCCGGCATACAAGGCTATAGCACATCTTTCTGTTTGAGATTATTTCCTTCTCCATATCTTGGGATTTAATGGCATTTGATCCTTTTGAGGTGTTTGCCGAAATTTACTTGTGCATTTAGATTCTTCATGACTAGATTTGTTACAAATTGAGCATTCTATTTCATTTTCAAGACGATAAAAGTAATTATAGAAACTTCTCTTGATCTGTATTACATTCCTTTGATTTTGTGCTTCTCTAGTCAAGATGGTTTTATAAACAACGCATTGAGCAGCTTTGTACCCAAAATTATGACATGAAAAACATTACCCATTAAAGAAGTTTCTGCGACTATCGAATCTATTTACATGTCGATTGTATTTTCTATTGATATTCATGTTTGGACCAAATTGAGTATGATTTGCCAAAGGTTGGTTTTGGCTTTTATTGATATTCATCCTTGGAGAAAATTGAGTATGATTTACATGGTGATCAACTTTATGCCTTTGTTGAAGATTGGCATAATGTTCACTGGTCTTTTCTCCATCAAGATAGCTTTTGGTGGAGGTTGATGGCTTTTGTGATTGAGATGCTTCTTCAATATATCCAAGAAATGTCTTTATCAGAGGAGAATGCTAAAGTTTGATAATTTCATTTAATGTTTATGATCCTTTAGCAAATCTAATATTGAGAGATTTATTTTTCTTGAGATCTTTTCTTAGACCCACAATTTCACATTCTACTTTTTCATTATGTTTTTCTTTTTAAGCAAGTTGGTATGTCAAGGTATCTATGATCATACTCTTTTCTTCTAAACATATTTTGAGGTTAGATATTTCTTCATGAAATTTTTCCTCTTTTAAGGCATCGAAAAAATAATCATTGCCATAAGCCATAAGAAGTCTATAGTCATCAATATTAGATAAACCATCATTTTCCTCTTCCAAACTATCCCAAAAATCATCACTATCATAAGCCATGAGAAGTTTGTAATCTTCACCAGTTTCATCTTCATCACTATTAGATAAACCATCGCTATCTTCATGGGTATAGTAACTCCTTATCTTCACAACTCGTTTCCTATTCCATTTTGCATATTCCTTTCCTTTTTCATATTTATCTTTCTGAGGAAATTTCACAGCATAATGACCGACTCTACCACAAGCAAAGAATTTGAAAGGTAGCTTACCTTTGAACCTTCTAGAGCCCTATTCAAGCTTCTTGAAATTTTTTACCTCATCTTCTTATTTTGAAATGTGTCCTAATTCATTGTGTTCTTCCTTTTCTTTCCTTTTGCTGAAGCTATATCTGATGGACCTCCTTTTCTCATGTCAAAAGAAGTTAAGATTCTGTGAAGCTGTGTCATAGCGATATTTAGCATATCCTGTTTTTCTTCTATGGTAGACACTTTTGATTCAAATTTAGCAGAAAAGGATCTCAAAATTTTGTCAAATAAGGTAGCTTCCTTTATCTCTTCACTCAAATTCTTCATACAATTAACAACCTCATCTATACATAAGAACTAACTAGTTATATTCTCATCACTATGCATCTTAAGATTTTCATACTAAATTCTGAGAGTTTGAATCTTACCACATTTTACTTGAGAGTCTCCTTCGTTTCTCTGAATGACCTTGTCCCATATCTCTATGGCTCGTTTGAGCTGCATGACTTTGACAAACTTTAATATTGAAAAACTTCCCAATAAAGTATTGTCAACTTTGACATTGGTTTCATATTGCTTTTTACCTACCATGTCTGTACGAATTGCTGTTGGAAATTTATATCCTCCTTCCATAATATCCCATAGAACTGTTCCAAGAGATTGTAGATAGGATATGGCTCTTATTTTACAATAAACAAATATTCTCCCATTGAATATTGGTGGTCTGATGGATCCCATGCTTTCATGATTATTCATCTTGAATAATATTCATTCAAGTGATCAATCTTCTTCTAAAGAACTTGCCTCTAATACTAATTGTTGGAAATAATACTAAAGGGGGGGGGGGGGGGGAGTATTATTAGATCAAGAATGTTTCTTTTTCATAATCAGATTGATATATGCTACTTCAAAGAGGGGAACTAGCATGTACACACAACTATCTTTAAGGAAACCAGCGTTTATGTAGTAAACTTATGATTCAGTTAATTCATCATATGATGATGTTTATTCAGTGCACCCGTACTTCATCAATCATTAAATAGAAACCATGTGCAGTATAAACATAATAAACCATTACACATA
The DNA here is from genome assembly GCA_000404065.3 of Pinus taeda. Taxonomy (NCBI): domain Eukaryota; kingdom Viridiplantae; phylum Streptophyta; class Pinopsida; order Pinales; family Pinaceae; genus Pinus; species Pinus taeda. The sequence goes on along the minus strand of APFE031086546.1, from coordinate 9,574 downwards.
GGCAACACACATGAACACCAAGATTTAAGGTGGAAACCCAATGTGGGTAAAAACCACCTATTTTTGTTGTCTTTGTCTTCCTTTAATAATAAGAAAATATGTTTACAATCTTGTACTGGTGTAGACTCATACCAGTACACAAGCTTCTACCTACAGAAGGTTACAACCCTTTATCATTCAGTAGCTTCTACTTGAAGGGAAATACAACCCCATAACTCTTGTACTAGTGAATATGTTTACTAGTACGTAGATGCCAGCCTACAAAAAACTCAACTCTTCCACGAAGGAGCATATTTCATGAATTTTGAGATTGTATGCTCTTGGCACATATCAAGACATATGAAGAGCTTGACTCACAAATAACCCATCATAAATTTAGAAACTCAAAGTTCATCAACCAACATGTAGTTAAGCTGAAATAATGAGATCATTGTCATCAGGACACTATGTTGAACCTAGAAACCTATATCAACATTTAGAACCAACTAAAACCTCAAAAATTCATGTTTCAAACTATATACACTGCTTACATGAAGAAAACCTACATGTATATGCTACTTCCTTCAACCCAATCTGTGTATCTCTCTAAATATTCTGAATCATAAGATATCTTAATCACAAGCTGTACCAACCTGCAGTGTAGTGAACATGGACTGTCAACCTACAAAACTTAACAGAGGCAGGCAACAGAAAACACTTCTTCTCACTTATACAATCAATCAAATGTCAGCCTCCTTATGCATTCAGATTTACATTCAGATCTAAGAAGACTCCATTGAAAGACAATTGTAGAGTAGTAACATCATAAATCAACAATACTTATCTGATAGATCAAGGATCTCTAAACATCAAGCCTTTATTCTATATGCGCTACTTGAAAGAACAGAACCTGCATGTATATGAACTTTTTCCGAGATGAACCTGTGTACAAATCTGCAAATATTGATTCAGAATTCTGCTGCAATTCCAGACTTCAGACAATCCTAGATCACAATAGATAACAAATAAAATAGATGAAAAACATCAGATCTAGCCTAAACCAATACCGAATCGTTCAAGAATAAGTCATTTTAGATCTCATGATCCTGGTCCAATATTAAACTCAAGGTGCACATAAATATTTCAGATCTAGTCCCAAACATAACGTTGCAACATAAAATATACTTAAGATAGAAGCATTCCTTAGAATCTTATTCACTTGCACATCTGGCCTTATGATCCTCCACTCTTTATATGGTTTTTGGCCTTTCTCAATACCATGGACCGAATCCACTTAGGACCAATAACTTAGATCATATAACACGAACTGAAAACCTCAGGTTAAATACCTAGGGTCAATATCATCATCCAAAGATACCTTGGACAAAATACCTTGGACCAAAACCATCATTTTCAACATGTACGTGCTTTTTCTTCTGTGGGAGTCTGTGTACAGTATACACTATTTATGTTCTGAGTACCTGCGTGTATATGTTGCTTGGACTAAGTGAACTTTTGTTCTCTTAAACTTCTCTTATATCATCTTCTTTCTTAAACTTCTTTATTCTGATCAGTAGACCTTAGTTTCATCTTCTTGATCCTCGATACTGAGAGAAATGCATTCAATTAATTGGTATTTTTAATACTCTTGTTTTAAATACTAATTTAATTTTATAATGGTAAGAATGTGTCATTTTATTCATATTTGTACACTATTTTCAGTATCAGTAATTTGTCTCAATCATATGTTATTATTTATCTCTTCTCTTATGTGTTGAATTCTAATGTTTGAATATCTATTTACTCAGAAATGTGTCTTTTAATATCGATTTAACAAATAATGATGTGACATAAAATATTTCCTCACATTCTTGTTTATGTTGATAGTGCTGGACCCACCAATGTTCAGCGGATAACCCTGGTATGAAGTCCCAACTATACCTCACACTCTTTGTTGTGGAAATCCCATCTGATATGATGGTGTGGTTGCCATTTTCTTCAATATTTTCCTCAAATCTTGCTTTTCAGCAGAGGGGAGTGGTTCGCTTTGTCTTTGAGAAGTGAGGCTCACATGCCTAGTGGGTGTAAGTGTACTTGTGTCAATTGTTCTTTCATTGTGATGGGGAAATGGTGAAGGTGAGTTTCAGGTTAAAAGGGATCAGTGCCAGCTCATCTAGGAACACATAACACAAAGGATAGGCATAACTTCCAGCAGAGTAGTCAACTTGGTTGTGGTTGTCACAACATACAAGGCAATATGTCACATACAACACTCATGGATCAGTCTGAGATGAGTGTGAGGGTTGTTGCACCAAGGTTCACGTGAAGAATATGTCTAATGTTTAGTAGAGTAGTTAACATGGATGAGACAACATTAACAACATATACAACAAATTTCCATTAATAGATGATGCATTACAAAAATTGAATTGGTTCAAATGTAGAACACATGGTTAAGGCAACATGCAATACAAGTGTTAATGATCAATGTTACAACAAATACAATACATGTATGAAAATGTATTGCCTAGTAAAAATCTTTTGAATTAAGTGAAAGTTCCAATACACATAGTTACACCATACATCTCTAGCCCCGCTAGTAGGGTGTTGGAGCCACTACTTACTCCTGAAAGGAAATATTGTAAACTATCTTAGCTATGTTGGAGGAGTTGAGGTAAAAATTATTTTCATGTACAAATGAGGGGTTATTTATAGCCAAGGGTGAAACTAACCGTTGTGGTTGTTCGACTACCCTCATGATGATTCAACTACCATGAATTTCTAAATTACATGACTCTATGTTCAACAAGTGGGTCTCTTGGACTTGCAC
>APFE031086536.1:1253-14657 GCA_000404065.3 Pinus taeda | reverse complement strand
ACTTCAAGGTAAAAATGGATCATGATAGTCTTAAATACTTTTTAGAACAACTATTATCTTTAGAAGAATAGAAAAAAGAGGTCACAAATATGTTGGGTTATGACTTTGACATCATCTATAGAAAAGGGAAGCAAATTTTTGTTTTAGATGCACTCTAAAGAAATGATGAGGATGTGCAAGCATTATTTTGTGTTATTTCTATTATCCAACCAGATTGGATAAATGAAGCAAGGGATGAATGGAAGAAGGACGAAGAAGTATGGCCACTCATTCAAAAGTTGTAGAAGATCCCAACAATATTGCCAAAACTTGAACAGGAAGGAAAAATCATATTGGAACCTGGAGCAGTCACAGAAACAAGAACCCTACAGCTACGAAATCAATCAATTTCAAAATATCTCATCAAGTGGAAGAACTTACCCGTTGAATATTCCACATGGGAGGACAAGGATTTTATACAGAAGCATCAAGAACTACTCAAGCATCGAGGACAACACTTTTTGAAGGAGAGGGGCATGTTAGGCACCTATACTACTAGTGTAACCCCTTATTGTTATTAGTACAACCCCCTCACTATATTCTTGTACCCATGTAGTCCCCATATTGTTACTATTTTGCCCCATAGAAGCCAACTATTGTTATTATTGTGCCCTTACATTATTATTGTTATGTCGGCTCTGATTATATTATGACCCCTTAGACTCCTATATATATAAAGGAGTTCTTTTCATTTGTATCATCAAAGAATTGTTCATTTGTGTAATGTAAAGGAGGTTGCCCCCTCGAAGAGTTTGAATTCTAAGGCGTTCATCTATCTTTTCTATCTTTTTATGAGATGGTTTCATAACAGCTGGTAGATGGAAAAGAGCATTAAGTTTTGTAATCGTTGTTAACTTCCAGCAAGATTGTGAATTCAGATTCAACCTTAAGGGTTGTAATGATTTTGTAATTTCTTTTGACAGTTAATGAAAAATTGGAGTTTCACATTAAATTCATGTATTGAGCTTAGGTATCAGTTCCTTCTAGAGGCTTTGGGCCCTGTCGCTGGAAGATCTACTGCTCATTTGTATTATGTTAATTATTCTTTACAGTTAAAGATTTATATTGTTGTTCCTTCTATAGGTTGAGATAGATTAAGTTTTATACCTCGGTTAATATCGTTTTTATAATTTACAGAAAAATAATTCTTGTATCAGATTGTTGTTTTCTCTCCACAAATGATTTATGCAATGACTCCTAGCTTTAGATGCTCCTTGTGATTAGCATGATTTGAACAATTTCCTTTATTATGTGTGGATTTCATTATGTAATTTGATTTCCTTTGGAATTTAGAATAATAGATTGATATCTTTACCTTTCCAATTTCAAACCATAGAATAATCTTTGTTTTTCATTTGAATTTCTAGAGTCAATGAGTTGTTGAGGAATGGTTTATTTCTGCATCAATTAGTTAGGATTTAGGATTAATTACCTACATTCCAATTTTTGATTTTTATCGCATAGATAGTTCTCACAACCTTTGAAATAGAAATATGAATTCCAGGTTGACATATTAATGTAGGATTAATATTGATTTATAAAGTCATATTAGTGCACCAACAACATGCTATGACATAATGCATGACAACAACCGTTACTCCATTGTCCACATTCCCACATGCAGCCAAACCTATGCATAAGTAATGTAAAATCAACTACATGTACACATAAACGCATGTTGTCGAGCATAAGTGATCAATTCTTGTAATGAACCTACAAGATCGATACATGTAATCAAATTTTTCAATAATGTAATTTAACTTACAAGGATGTAAGTAGGTGACATAAAATCAACATGTAAGTGACATGTAACAATATGCAGCCTATTATATTCTCATGTAAAATGAATTCCGCAAAATCAACATCCAATTAAACATGGAAACTGTACTACAACCATAATCAATCATCAAGAAAATTCAAAAAGAACATGTAATGCAAGTGTAAGAGACACACATGAAATTGACATGCATGCATGACCAACACACAGTACCAATCCAATCCCAGGGTTGAATCATGCTCAGATATAGCTATGTAGCACCCTCCTCCCACATCTACCCAAGTAACTAGCCAAGCGGGGTAAACATGAGATGAGAGGCTACTGTGATTGGATTCGACATCCTATGTGACCTTAAAGAAGTATAATCAATGGAAAAATCAAACACAGTCATCCAGCATTAGCTTCATAATCCTCAGGAGACATGCCAGCCACATAAGCAGCCTGTCTCTGGGTCCCACTGATGTTCTAGACATCTTAGGGCTTAGTTTCTCCCATGTTATGGGCAAGAGAGCATCCAAAAACCCAAATTTGCTCTCATAGGATTTCCTACAAGTGATCAGAGATTAAAATTGCTAGTTTTGTGCCAGCGACCTTGCTATTTAAGCCACTTTTCAGACCCAAAGCCGAGCTCACTGCCCAGAATAGAGTGATAGCTTAAAATTACTAAAATTACAAGGAAAAAATGATGCAAAATCAATAAATTGAACAAGGCCTTAGTTAGACCTCTACTAACCACGGTAGGCATTTCGTCAAACATATCATGAACATGTAACCTACGAGTGTAAACAACATAATTAAGTGTAGGGATCTCATACTTATCTTAGAAACTCTATGAACCATTGTTCCCTCATGTCATTTGTTGCATTATCATCTATTAGGCCATAGATACATTATCCATTCATTTACAAGTAAAACCATGTTGAGATCCATATATAGCTGCTACCATAAAAAATAGATATAACCAGCATAATAGGGACAAAAATATCATAAACATATCAACCATAGAATCCACATATACATTAGTATATTTACACATGAAAATAAAGGGAATTAATATCTCATTAATGAATGCAAAAAATGAACTTGAGATGGGACTACCATGTTCCACTCGACCATATATTGGCTAAGCCAAGTCTCTTTGCAGCCAATCACACCCGTTCCATATTCGAAGCATGAATGTGGGACTCATAGAACACACCCAAAACACTAACAATCATGGATGCCATTGAAGTTCTCTACCTATACCGTGATGAATTTGAGTTCCTCCTAGTCTCTAAGGCTTTATGGTAATCCATAGTCTGATCCAAGGATCAATAGGCCTTGCTATCACCTAAATCCACCTTAGGCTGAAGGAAGGCAAAATTCAGGGTAACCACAAACCACGCTCAGTCCGGTAGCTAGCCATACCAGAACAGGAGAGGGCTTTCTCCGAGTCACACTTAGTGTATAGATACACGAAACAGTCTGAGATGACTTATAGTGAAAAATTTATCTTAGGCTAGTAAGTGAATATGGATACAAGAAGTGATTTTTATGAATGACTGTGTTTCTGGGATGGTATGGGACCAACGGACAACAATGAGCAGAGGATGAAATACAAAGGCACAGATTACTTCGTGAGGCAAGACAGGTAGAAAGTCTAGCAATTTAGTTTGAAATATCACAGAATGGAGAGATTGCTTAGGAGGGTGAAAAGGGCATACACACATGAATCCTTTTCAATAGAAGAAAGAACACTGAACAGGAAATTTTCCCACAGGCAGAGCAATAAAATTGAATTCTACCTTATCTAACTTAGAAAATTTCACTCGAAATGAGTATGAAATGAAATATGAAACATAACGAAATACATATGAAACATAAGAGACACATTTGCTACGCTCAAAACCACATGAATCTCATGAAACAGAGCCTCTGCCTTTCATTAATGCTTTGTCAAAATATACAATGAAGAAACAAAGTTTCTTTCCCACATTCTCCCAGAGGTCACAAGCCAACCAACCCTTTGCAAATAGTTTGCATACAATATATAGAATGTTCCATGAAGAGACAGAACACCCAATGGTTGGGGAGTTACTCAAATCATTACAAAATGGAAGTGGAAAGCCAACCATTAGCTACAGGTGCAGCGTTACAAACATGTCAAATGGCTTGGGTGACCGTTTGCCTTCCATTGCCACTTGGATAGAAGCCAATCTGTAGTGAAAATACTTTAAATTCCACCTTATGTGCTGAAAAATTCAAGTGTATATGAGAGGGACAACTTGTGAAAAGTCATGAATCGAAATTTCGCGAAACGGAGGTGAAATTGGCGTTTTTCCCTATATGCGCCACGCCAAATTCTATATGCGTCGTGCCACTTTGGAGCCTGTTTTGAGGCACTTCCAGGAGTCCAAAATGTACCCAAGTGTGCTTGTTGGAAATCCTGTCCTGTCTACTTTCCAACCCAAGTCGAATTTTTGAAGTTTCTACTTATTGGCCCCTCCAAATCTTTATTCTCCCAACACTGCTTCTTTAGTGTCAAAATAAGGGCATAGAGGCCATTTTTTGGGTGTTTTTGACCTCTTGGAGACTCAAATCATGCCCAAATTTCTTGTCCAAGCACCGTAGTTGTGATCTTGCATGTTGAATCCAAAAATTCAAGCCATTTGTCATTTGGAGGTCGCAATTCTAAGCGCCACCGGTGGCGTGGCGCCTAGGGAGAAAAAACCTGTGTTTTGATGAAAAAATTACCATGTGACCAAAATTTCCCCAAATTTCTTGAAATTTGGGCTGAAGGTTCTCTAAGAGGCACTATGCTGGGCCATAGAAGCTTCAACCAAGATTCAAAGCCGATCTTTCTCTTTTGCCTCTTTTTCCTCTTTTGTTGCTTTGCTTAATTTTGCCTTCAAGCTCCTTATCTGGGCCTTTGCACTCATGTTCCATGCCCTATAATGATAAACCATCCTCCTTAGTATGGTTTTGTCTCTATTGGCCTTCTCCAGCAGTCTCTCCAGTTGTATGTTGATCCGCTCGAGCCAAGACTCACGGTCATTATTGATCTCTTTCTCCAAGGTAGTGAGATCGATCCTCCTTTGTTAGGCAGCTTATCGATTCTCACGGATGTTTTGCAGCTCCATGATCTCATGCTGGTCCTCAAACTTTTTGTTCCTTTGCTCCAAATACTTGATGATCCATTTGGCCCTCTCCGCATTGAGTGACAAGTCTTGGATCTCTGTGTTGTGCCCCTGGATAGTCATCCTAGGTCGGGCACTCTCCACATCTACATCATCATCCTCAATGAGGATGAAGTCGGCCTCCTGTTCACCTGATGGCCCCTAATCATGCATGGGATTCTTGCCCTTGTCCTATACCTGTGTAGTCGATGCCGGAAGCGAGGCCCCTTCCACCCTGGGTGGAGATAACACTCACTTTGCTGCTGAAAACAAGTGCCTACTGCCTCTCTGATATGTAACAAACACTAGCATAGTAGTGGTCTCATGGCACTCATACTGATGAGAAGGACCACCCATCTCATTCTCTAGCTCTGATAGTACCTATGAAGTGCTGAAGAGGTCATAGGAGATGAAGTCCTCCCAAGAAATGCCTTGCAATCCCAACCGATGATCCACCAAAATCCGGATAAGAGAAAAGTGATAAACACTGTTAAGCTACTGCTGAGGGGTCTTATGTTGCATGAAGGTGTTCATCCTCTCTATGTTCCTACAAATGAAAAATGGGAGGTTCATCATCCTCACCCTGGTAAAGTGCATGAGCAACCTGATGTGATAGGCATAGAGACGAGAGAACCTCCCCTCACAGCTGAAGTACTTCATGATCAATTTCATGATTGGATCATACTCATATTTCAAATATCTCAATGGGAAGACTCTTGTGAGCTGACTCAAGGATCTAGCCTTAATGTAAGGCTCATAGTGTTGCCTATCCACCTTCTTCTTCTTATGCCACTGTTCTCCAAAATTTGGTATACCTGTTTCCACTGAGATAGTTTCGGGTGTCAATGTGAAGGTGACCCCGGCCAAGATAGACTGACCTCCATGTAGGTGAAGCACAAAAATATGGGCCAACTCATGATGAACTCTAACATTAGCCACCCTTTGACAAAATTCAAAACATGCTAGGTGTTTGAAACATGACATGGCAAGAGGGCATGCTTGTAATTCAGTGAGGGTAGTGGGCTCATCCCTAACATGTTTGCCACTCTTGTGATATCTCCTGGGAGCCTGCTCTTCCGAGGATGAGTCACTTTATGTCTCCATCTCATACTCTGATGAATGCTATGATGCCATGACTATTGTGTGTACTATACTTAGGTGCCCTTTGATGATGGTGTGAAGCTAGGTGCTTTTGTGATATCTGCCACCAAGGGGAACAATGAAACAAAAGGGAGTATTAGGAGGGGAGTAATGTGATGGGAATACGGGTTATGGGGAGAATTTTGTTTAGGGATATGTAGGGGGTTTGGGTATTTGATAGGTTAGGGTTTTGGGGTTTTGACAAGGTAGGATTTTGGGGTGTTATGTTGACAAATAAGAGGAGGGGAAAGGGAATAGGGTTTGGTAGTGTTTTAGGGTAGGGATAATAGGAAAAATGAGAAAGGGAGGATAGGGAAAAATGGTAGGTGAGGGAAAAATAGTGGGTGAAAATGGAACCTTGGCCTCAATACCACAATTATGCAACCCTAGCAACAATGGCCTTTGGTGTTTTCTTGTGGCTGATTTTATGAGTTTAGTTGCATTCAAACATAGCCATAAACCACCATATCATTTATAAACTTTGATGAACAAGTCATGTCATAGAGCCTACCTATCAATTTTAGGGGCTTCACAAGAAATTTGATGAAATTTGGCACACTTTTGGCTCTTTTTGGGTGTGCGCCATGCCCATTGAAAAAATACACTGAGGGATGCCTCTGTGTGCGCTGCACACCTGTGTATATGTGCCGCGCCCTGAAAACTGCCTCCAACTTTGCTCCAAACACGCATGATGCACACTCAAACACTTTGCAATGTCTCCGTATGAACTTGATTTGCACAATGGCTTAGATTTTGGTGAAAACTTGTATATAAAGACTTGGAAGTCATGGGTTAAATTTTTGCTTCTTCAAAAACCCATTTTTCTAATGTTATGTTTTGACACTTTTCACTGACTTTAAAGCACATTGATTTTCAATTTCCCTTTGAAATTTTAGCTCAAATGAAAAAAAAATTGGCACTCTTTGCAGGGATTGTACGACAGGACATTTGGCCATGGAAACCATGACTACATCTGAAGAAATCAACTGACGACTTTTTTCAAAATTTTATCACCAATGACACTGTTTGACTTTTCTTCAAAACAGAGTTTTGAAGAAGATTCGAAGTCTATCACCATGATGATAAAACTCTCTGAATCATAACTGTGTAAGGGCCTCACTCTGGCCTGCATGGCTTTACTGGACATGATTGAAGACCAAACTGATGAACCCCTAGACCTAATGATCAAAATTGACTTCTGTCCTTTAAAGGACTAGACCTTGACTGTCATGGAATTTAGTGATCATTGACAAAATACCTGAGCTAATAGGAGCCATACATGAGGGGAAATCACTAGCATGACCCTTTCCATCAGATTATGGCATTCACCTAGTGGAATGCAGCTGAGTGAATGGAGCGGGACACCTAAAAATGAAATGCATAAAGAGTTTTGATCTCTGACGGAGGACTGACTAGACCGACTCTATCATTGGCTCCAATGGGGGATGGTAGCTCCTTGGAGGTGCCAAGAATAGTGAATCTCTAGAAGAGGTAGATAGTGCCTTCGTCCATTTGGCTATGGAGTCATTATTTCGACGAATAACATAGGACTCTGACTCATTTATGAAACTGAAATGACCAAAAAAGTGACTCAAATTTGACATTGAAATGACTTGAAGACTAACTTAACAAACTCTAACTAAACTGACATAAAATGGTATTTACAGTGATAGTGGAAGCAGCGTTAATAACTCAGAAATAATACCACTATAGCAGCTGACCATTGATCGGCCCTCTTGGACAATCTTCCCCGTTCATTTCCTTCAGAAGAAAGGCATTCTGACCCCGATATGCTGCAATCTTGAAAGAACCTTTCCAAAGATTCTCGAACTTACCGTGATTGCCTTTCTCCTCATTCCTTGCATCCCACTTCAGCACCACATCATCCACCTGAAATTTTTCCACCTTTGCCTTTCTGTCATAAATTTTCTTGATCTTCTCCTGCAATTTGAATGTGTTCTTGAAAACTTCTTCTCTGGTCTGCTGCAAGTGGACCATTTGATTCAACCTTCTCTGCATGGGATTTTCATCACTGCTGGCATCCTTAAGAATTTTGACTACCGGGGCAGCAAGAGAGGTAGGAAATACCGTATCAACTCCATAAACAAGCTTGAAAGGTGATGTACCTATGGATTGCTTCTGACTGACCCGATCTGCCCAAAGTGCATTTACCAACCTCTTATGCCAACTCTTCTTGTTTATTTCTAGCAGCTTCTTGATTATGTTGACCAATGATTTGTTTGAAGACTCCACCAATGCATTGCCTTGTGGATGATAGGCAGTTGAGTGGCCCAAGATAATGTGATATTTATGACAAAACTCCACCATCCTTTTTGATTTGAAAGCTGTTGCGTTATCAGTGATTAGCTTATCCAGGAAACCAAAGTGAGACAAGATGTTATTTTCAAGGAATGAAATGATAACCGCATCTGTAGCTTGTCTGGTGGGAATTGCCTCAATCCATTTCGTGAAATAATATGTTGCTGTGAGGATCCATCTATGCTAACCGGAAGAAGCGGGATGAATTTCACCAATGAAATCCAATCTCCATTATTGGAAAGGAGCACTCACCTCTATAGGCTTAAGTGGAAAAGGCTGTAACTTTTGCTTTCCTTCAAAAATCTGACACTTATGACAGTGTTGACCATCTTATATACATCAGCAAGCAATGTCAGCCAATAGTACCCTGCTCTCAGAATTTTATTTGCTGTTGATTTCCAAAAAAGGTGACCACCACAGTCTCCTTGGTGGCAATCCTCCATGGCTTTCTTTGCTTCCTTTTCCACCAAACAATTTAATAAAATGCCACCAAGATCTTTCTAATATAGTGCAGAATTTAGAATGCAAAACTTGGTAGCCTTCAACTTGAGTGTTCTCGCTTTCTTTCTAGTCATGCCGGACGGTGGTGACAAATTTTTAAGCACATATATGATATCTGAATACCATGGAGAAAGAACAAACATTTCAGATACCTAAATTGACGATCCTTCCTCATTCTCATCGGACATAGCAACAATCAGATTTATGTCCAAGGCGTGCAAGTTTGATTCAGCCATTAACTTTGTCAATCCCTGTCCTTTAACCATCTTTGTGGGCTTTATTTCCACATCATATTCCAGCAAGGCTGCAATCCACTTGCCTCATCTTCCTTCCGGATCGGTCTGCACTAAAACATATTTGACAACAACGTTAGGAACATAGGCCAAAATATGAGAATGTAGAATATATACCCGGAAATCTTTCAATGCCTTCACAAGTGCCAGGGATTGCTTCTCAATGATGTTGTACTTTAAGGCTGCATCTCTTATAGCTCTACTGAAGAATGCAATGGGTCTTTCATGAGCATCTCTTTTCTGCAATAACACCGTTGCCATAGTATGCTCTGAAGTAAATGAAAACAATATGAAATCCTGAGTGTAGTCCAGGCTGACTAGAACTAGAGCTGAGGAAAGAGCCAATTTGACCAAATTGAAATATTTTATAGCCTTCTCCATCCATTTCACTTGGCTATCCTTCTTAAGCATGTTTGTCATCTCTCTTAATTGTTCAACAAGATTAGGTACAAAGCGGCGTAGAAAATTCATCTTACCATTGAACGATTGTATTTCTTTCTTATTTCGGGGCAGATCAATTTGCTGAATTTCTTGCACACGTGCTGGGTCAATACGAATGCCATCTTTTGAGATAATGTTCCCAAGTAGTTTGCCTTCCTCCATGGCAAACAAGCTCTTCTTTGGATTCAGCGATAAGCCATATTTTCTGCACTTTTGGAAGACAGTTTTTAGATGGTACATGTGCTCTTCATCAGATTTGGAAAACACTGTCAAATCATCCAAGTACACCACCAAAAAGACATCCTTCTCATTTGCAAAAGCTAAGTCCATTGCACGCTGAAATGTGGCACCTGCATTCTTCAAACCAAAAGGCATTTTAGCATAATGAAAGGTTCCCCATGGAGTGGTGAACGTTGTCTTGTCTTGGTCATCTTCATGGACATAAACTTGGTTATATCTGGAATAACCATCAAGTAGTGACATACGAGATGCTCCCACTACTCGCTCAAGTATATGGTCCCTTTTGGGCAACGGATAGTTATCTTTCAATGAAATTTTATTGAGATTTCTAAAATCAATGCATAATTGAATCTCACCTGTCTTCTTTCGTACTGGCACCAAGTTAGAGATCCAATCCGAAAATCTGATGGGCATAATGATCCCTGATTTGTACAACCTGTTGATCTCCTTTTCAATAGATGGCAACAACTTTGGATTTAGCCTTCTCAACTTCTGTCTGAATGATTTTTGATTGGGCTTGATGGGTATAGTGTGCTGAATTATATTGGTGTCATATGTTTTTAAGTCATAATAGTCCCAAGCAAACACATATGCAAATGATGAAATCAAACTAATATATTTGTCCTTGATCTTTGGTGGCAATGCCTTGGACAATTTTACCAATTTAGGATTAGTAGCTGTTCTGATATTGACCTCTTCCACTCCCTTCTCTGTTGGCTGCAATGTTGGCTTGCGAGCTACATCATCTTGATCAAAGAGTTCTTCTAACGGCATCAAGCCTTTAGGAATAACATTATTCTTCAGCTGCAACACGTCCATTTCATTGATCTGCACCTCATCTGTACCATTACCTTTACCATCGTCATTTTCTACATCAATTGAGGTCTCCTTGAACTTGCCTTTGTTTTGCAGAAAATCATCAATCTCCTCATCATCTTGGAACACTTGCCAATATCTCTAATTGTCTGGAATGGTTGGACGATGCTTGACATGGATTTTGAATTTATTGCTGGAGTTCATTGGGATTTTAAAACTACTTGCTGCCTTGGCAAGAGCATCAGCAATACTATTTTGTATACGAGGCACACATGTCAAGGTGTATTCTGAAAATAATTTTAGGATGTATAGAACTACATTACGGTAAGCCCACATCCTAGGATGCTTCGCTTGATATTCATCTCTCACCTGCTTGATAACCAATTCGGAGTTGCCATATACTGAAATCCTCTTAGCATTAAGCTTTCTTAGAATCTTTAGGGCAGCAATCAGAGCTTCATACTTAGCTTCATTGTTTGAACACTCAAAAGCCAACTTGTAAGAGCATACTCACACGTTACTAAGGACTTTGTTCGGGGCGGAGAAAGGACTGCGTACCCAAATTCCAATTCCAGCGCCATCATTTCCCACTGCTCCATCAAAATCCATGGTCCACAAATCTTCTTCCTCCTCTTGCAAGTGTTGAAAATCTGTTTGTTGTGCGTTGTCTGCTTGTTGTCCATTACTTTCAGCTGATTGCCCAATAGTGTTCTACTGTTCTTGTTCTTCTTTCTTTAAGACTCCTCTGAAATTTTCTGCTATTTTCGGAATATCATCTGCTTCTACTAACTGACTATCTATATCATTGAAACTATCTGAATACAAAACAAAAGAATCGAAATCTGTATGTACATAGTTAATTGGATGATTTATTGGTTTCTCCTTGCTTGTGATCATGTATTTCATTTTTTGTTCCTGATACAATCTCCTCATTTGTCCAAACACCAGAATCGTTGCATGGGAGAAATTAAGCTGTAGTGTCCCTTTCAATTTCGCTACCCAAGACCCGAAAAGAAGCATGCCAAACCTTGGAGGAATATCTGCTACAACAACGTCCATCAAACATTCTTCATTGGGAGCTGATCCAGACTCACAACCAAGTCTTTGATGAGTCCTATACATCTTACTCTATTGGAATCAAACGAATAGAGATCATGATATTACCAGGTGATGTCCAGGCCCAGTCTATCCATGATAGCCTTGGGCATGAGATTGTGAGAAGCTCTGGAATCGGACATGGTGTTATGTAACACAAAATCATGCAATCTTAAACTGATATAAAAAGGTGGCACATCACTCTCAAGAGACTCACCATTCAATGCTGGCCCAAAACTCATTTCAAGTTGATCATGTTCAACATTCACCATGTCGGACATTGGGTCCAAATTCAACATTTTAGATACCTGTCCTCTATAACTGTTGTTCTTCATTATTTCAGTCAAGGGGATGGATATCTTCAATTTAGAAATCTCATTCTCCAAACTAAAAGTGGGAATCTTTTCTACCTCTTTGACTGGGATTTATTTCCTTTCCTTTTATTTTGATGCAACTTGCTGATGTGATTGTTCTACTGATGGTGATTTTTTGCTCTCCGGATCAACCGCCTCCTTGCCTTTCCTTTGTGCAACTTATGAATCATTCTTTGATGCTTCAACATCCTTCCTTTTCTGAATTGGTTTGACCGGAACGTCTCTGTTTCTAAGTGAATATCATTGTTGTTGGGCGGACAAAGCATTCATGTAGCCTCTTTGGTATTCATCTAATTCTTCCTCCAAGACGGTATCATTTGCTAGAATGAAGTCTACATCTTTGTGTACAGTCGAACTTTCTGCATACTCCTCATCCTCAGTGAGATAAATAGGAAAATCATCCAAAGTAAAGAGGTGGTTTTCTTCACCTATTACATTCCCGTCCTCATCTAATTCTGGTCCATGCACAAAATTTTGCTGCAAAGGTGTCTAAACTGGCTGTTGTACTATCTGCTCTTGGGCTCACTGATCTCTCTGTCTTATTCTATATTGTGGTTGTTGCTGACCACGAAAATTAGGATTTCTAACTTGTGGCTCCGGTTTTTCAAGTTTCACCCTTTCAAGCATCTGCTCTACCTTCTAAAGTAGCTGATCTACCGAGGAATATTCTTCCTTTATGGTGACCTTCTTTTCTTCCTTTGCTCTAGCTCTCTTGGTCAGCAGATTTGCTTCAACACTGACCACTATCTTCTGCATGTCTTCCATTGTGGCCGGTTCTCTTTCTCTTAATTGATAAGCCATGTTAGCATTAAAACCATTTAGGAACTTCACCATGGCTAGTCCCATAGGTGGGCTTAGATGATCTGGAATTTCATTATAAACTGAATTGAATCTAATGCAATAATCTTGGACCGACTCACCAGTGTTTCTTTTGATTTTCTCATATTCAGCCAAAATTTGAAGAGGATTCTTTTTCACTTCCCAGCGGTTTAAAATTGTCTTTGTAGGTCAGCCAAGGTAGCGATATGTGCAGTCGGCAAACCTCTGAACTATTTCCTCACTTCACCTGTAAATGTTTGTACAAAGAGTCTGTTATGAAACCAGCTCAAAAAAGATAGAAAAGATAGATCAATGCCTTAGAATTCAGCCTCTTCGAGGGGGCAACCTCCTTTACATTACATAAATGAACAATTCTTCGATGATTCAAATGACAA